>JAJPUD010001506.1:84655-96625 GCA_023553655.1 Myrmecobius fasciatus | reverse complement strand
AGAGAGAGAGAGAGAGAGAGAGAGAGAGAGAGAGAGAGAGAGAGAGGAAAAGAAACTATTTGGTAAGACCTATTCCTGATAAAGCTATGCTGATTCTTCATAATTAATATTGCTTCCCTTTCTAATTGTTCAACAACCATCTTTTAAACAGTTTTAGAATTTTCAGGAATCAAATTATGCTTAGTGGCCTAGAATTTACAGACCTTGGGTGTTCTCTAACTTTCTCCTCACTCATCTTGGGTATGACCTACCTTTTAGCCGTATCTGATACATAGTATGTCCTTAATAAATGTGAATTGACTGACCGACATTTTAGTCATTTTTGTTGTATCATTTACAACATAAAGTCATTCTCATGTAAAATAAAATAAATCCAGATACAAAATAAAATTAAACAATTCTAATTTCTCTGTTGTCACTCATCACTGTCCTCTCTACCCCAAGCAAAGGTCCCAAACCTTTTTTGTTCCTCCTTTTTCTCCCAATATAGCAGAAACACACACACACACACACACACACACACACACACACACACACTTCATTGACCATTCCATATTCATATTTATCTTGCTATCTGACATTTTTTTTTCCTGTGAGTTTTAAACAGAAGATGGCTAATGGCTCCCCATGCATACACATTAGTCTCTTCAGAAAAATCCTATTTTTCATTCTCACTGTAATTGTTTCCCTTCGCATCTTCACAATTTCAGTGTTGTGAATTTCCTAGAAAACCTAAGCTGATTTTCCCTAAAGTAGTTTAATCTATGGGATCCCACTGGTTTTTCTTTTGAACTCTTTGCTTTCAAAAATTTAACCAAAAAAAAAAAAAAAAAAAAAAAAAAGCTAGGATGCATGTCAAACTATGTCTACCTTTCCTTTTCTCTATCACAAACTCTAGGATGGAGTAGTAACTTTCCCCCCCAACGTTACCTTTAGGGTCACCCCAGCAACCAGTTCTTCCTTACTTATGAAAATCAAAACCAATAGAATGTCACCAAAATTTCTTCTGAAAGATGAAACCATGCACAAGACATGTCAAAAAGTTGTTAGTTTTGTTCTATTTGAGGAATTGGGGGAGGACTATAAATTTCTTCAGATATTTGGATATTGCTATAATATTATTACTATGATATGGCATGTTTCTGGGTCATATTTATTTCTCAAAGTCGTCATCTAGATCCTCTTTTTGCACAACTACTCTAGTAAATGCTAGACATCAATAGTTAGTAAACATTTATTAAGGAATTATTTCCTCCCTTCCTTTCTTTTTTCCTTCCCAGCTTTTCCTTCTTTTCCTTCTTTCCTTCCTTTCCCCCCTCTCTCTCCCCCTCTCTTAGAAACTAAAAAATAGTTTCCAAGCCAACTTGCTTGTTATTTGGCAAATATGTCTGATTACAAAACACAAGAGAAATTAAAAAAAAAAAAAGAGGAACTTTGATATGGACTATTCAACATTAAAAGAGATACAGAGTGGAAAGGGCAATCAGGAAGTTTTCATAAATAGTTATGGTCCGTAATATGAAGAGGAGACTTTGTCATAACAAAAGATAGTCAAAGAAAGTATTTCCCATGTTTTAAGTTCTATATCACATCAACACCCTATTTTTATATTATGTATCCAATGTGCTGGTCTGATAGAGATCTAATTGGCAATACAAGTTATAGTTAAAAACCTGTGAAGTCATTTGGTAAAACTCTGTTCAGATCTATTTAGGGGAAAAAGAGGTCCTACCCCCAATATTGCTTCCTAGTTTTCATATTCAATTCAACTAATTTCAGTTCAATAAATATCACAGCATCACCACTCTAACCCTCTGTGACCAGGGTCACAAGGGGACACACAGTGTGAAGAGTAATCTTCAAATTCACTTAAAAATAAAAATAGGTAGCATTTAAGTTCAAGAAACACTGATTAAGAGAATCAATTCTGTGCTAGACATTGAGGATACTCACACACACACATAATAAAAATATAAAAACACTTTAAGAAAGCTTCTGCCCTCAAGAAATTATAATGATGATGATTATTAATAATAATACAATTATCAGTTATATAGAGCTTTAAGATTTATAAGGCACTTGACAAATATTATTTTATCTTTCCAACTATTCTGGTAGGTAAATGCTTCTATTTAGCCTTGTTATTACAGATGAGAAAATTGAGACACAGAGATATTAAGTGATTTGACCCAGAGTTACAGCAGCTAGTGTCTTGAGGCTAGATTTCAACTCAAGTCTTTTTAAGTTAGATATCTAGATAATATAGTGAAGAGAGTACTGGGCCTAAAGTCAGTAAGACATCCTAATTAACCTCCCTGAATCTTTTTCCTCCCCCCTCTACCAAATTGGGGCCAAAATGAGCCCAGTACTTCTCTCATATAAAGCACAGATGAGAAAAAGTGTGAAAAGTATTTCAAATCTTTCTATGCAAATTCCACTTATAATTATGATAATTATAATAATTATTATTAAAGGGTGATAATTATTTATTCCAATAAAACATTAGCAATCAATTATATGTATTTTAGGATTCAAAAGTCTTTCTAGTAACAAAGACTAGGAGTTCTCAAATCATTTTTACCTGTATGTGTCCTGAAATTCTTTGGCAGTATAGTAAAGCCTACAGATACCTCAAAATAATGTTGCTATTGTTGTTTTTAACAAAAATAAAAAATATAGGGGGCAGCTAGGTGGCGCAGTGGTTAGAGCACCAGCCCTGAAGTCAGGAGGACCTGAGTTCAAATCTGGTCTCAGACACTTCCTAGCTGTGTGACCCTGGGCAAGTCACTTAATCCCAATTGCCTCAGCAAAAAGCAAAAAAAAATAAAAAAATAAAAAATAAATAAAAAATATAGGATTATAAAGGAAACTGACAATGTTGAAATACATATATATTCACATATATACATATTTTGATAAATAGTTCAACATCATCAGTTTCCTTTATAATATTTTTACATTTTATAATATGTTGTATTTTATATTTCAACATAATTTGTTAATTTAATTAAATAATTGATGTATATTTATTTATTTCACACACCCCAGGTTAAGAACCCCTGTTCTATATTCATAGTTGGACTTCGAAAAAGCTCTTTCTGGGAAGGAAACTTTACCTGCCCTGCAAGACAGTCATCCTCTCAAATCTCTTTGCTTTGCAAATGAGGAAATGACTCATATTTGCTAAATCATTTGGTCATTAAAGACATCTTGCAATTCAGCAAAAAGCACGCCTGCCTCCTGATCCTGTTGCTTGGGAAGCTTGGTGTGAGTAAGAGTCTAGGTCATCCTTGATCCTCTTCTCCAAATAACTCCAGGTCCTTCTGTCAAGACTCTTAACAGTCTCGTTGATTGGAAAGGTGCCTGCCTGGTCACAGGTTGGCATGAGTCATGGCACTTCTCAACCCTAGCTGAATGATGTCACTGCTCTTCTATGTGAGATAGAGGGGTTTGTTCAGAACATGCCACACTGTTTGCAACAAGCAGAATGTCTGAAACTAGAAGGGGAGTGGGGAGGATAAAAGAGGGAGGGACATGTTTAAATGCAAACATATTGCACACACAGGAATCCGAGGTTGGTTTTATTTGCCAGTCCAAAGTATTTCCTGAGTCACACAGCATGCAGACAGACTAGTTATCAGAACGGGCCAAAGATTAACCCAAGGCATATGACTTTAGATATGAGTGTACATCTAAGTCTTTCGAAAAAATTAAAAAGCAATAACAGCATGTTCTCTCATCTACAGGGAAGTTTGAAACCTGAGAGCAGCATACAGAGAAAGTGGCAGACAGATTTAAAGGGAAGCACCCTGTAAAACTCTAGAAAAGAGTTAAAATTCACTTAAAATCTAGAAGAGGAGAAACTCAGGAGTCACTACAAACTGTCAGATCTATTGATTGCTGCTTTCTTAAATCTTCCCCGTCTCCTAATTAAGGCCAATTCCATCTTTCCATCTTTGGGGTGGTTAAATTTAGATAGGTTATCACAAGCAAACTGCGTGACAAAAAGTGAGATCAATATTTACGGACAGACACTGCCTCAGGTTAATGTATTGGTCACAGAATACCAATAGTAAGAGCAGTTTCTGTATTAATCAGTTTGTCGTCACTGTGAGCAAGGAGTCTGTTCTGAGAAAGAGAGCTAGATTGTTAACTAATTGGTTTGCGTAATCACAGCCAAGATGAAAGGTTTTTAATTTCACTGGTTGTGCTGTATATTTTTACCAACATGGATAGCAAGTAGGCTCTCAGGTGGAAGTGGTGAGGATCAGTTTGGGAATTCTCTTGAAAAATTCTTGGACAGTTTTATTTAATTAAAACATTAATCTTTCATTTTTCTTTTAAATGTAGCCTATTGGAATCTCTATTCGACTGCTAAATAATAAGTAGCAAATACATTTATCATCATCAAATACATTCTTAAAAACACAGATAAGAAATCAAGACTACAAAATAGGATAATGTGGATTTGGGGAGCAGAGGGAAGGGAGAAATATGCAGAGATTTGGTCAGAGTTGGCAACCAACAGCTCTCAAGCTAAAGGAATATCTAGGTGGGATTCAAATAGTTAATTCAACTTGAAAAAAATCCAAGATTTTCACAGAATGGGCATTCTTTCCACCCATACGTTCAATTGGATGGTTTCTCACGCTTCAGTAGTTGGCTTCCTGAAGTTCTTTGGCCCAAACCCCTATCACCTAGGGGCCAGTCTTTTGGTGAATTTAGTTAGCCCGGTCCTCAGACAATAAATCATTGCTAGGCCCATACTTGAATTCTTTCCAGCTTGGTAAAAGCTGCCAAAGTCTGTGCTCATTTGGCATCACCTTTGAGACCCCCAGGTCACTTCTGCCCCACAATGAGTCAGAGAAACCCTCTCTTGTAATCCAAGAGCTCTGTGATCTCATCAACATAGACATTTCCTCCCATGATGCATATCACAACTCATTCTTACCTGCTTTCAATCTACAAATCTCCTACATGTCCTTCCATGAATTTGTTGTGTGGGACCCTGTCTTACATTGTTTTTTAGCATTGCATGAATACTAACAGGATACACAAGCTGATTATGTCAAAAATTTCTCCTGAAATCGTTTAGGTTTCACAAATGTGGACTTTGATATTCCATACATTTTTCAATAAAGTGCTTTTCAGTGATATGTTGAAATACTCAGTGCTCCTTAAATGAAGGACATTAAGAGATAAACATGCACTGTGGTGTCCCATATTAATAAGAAGTATGATTGTACTGTAGGGGGTTTGTGTGGCTTAATTTGTAACTTGGGTCATGCTACCAATTTAACAATAAAATGATTACAGCATTACTCTCCATAAAAATACAGAGGTCATTATACTTCTATGTTTAACCTATTCTTCCTATCTTTATCATCTGTAGCTCATTTGTTCATCTTTATCTTGAGAAGTTACTAAATATCAAGGAAAATCATCATCATCACCCAAAAGGGTTTATTTTTTACTCCAAAGGAATAGACAGTTTAGAGAGCTAGGCTATAGACCACAGTCATTCCCAGGTCATTGTAATGATGAATGTCAGGCACCTGTGGCTTGAACCATTGCTAGAAAGAGTCCACATTAATTGATTATTGTATTTGCATCCTTCTCAAATAGGCCATCACGGAGTCTGATTCCCTCTAAAAATTCAGAGACATGGTGTTTCAACATTGTTGGCCTGTGCCCAACATTGAAAAATCCACCAAAAGGGATGAAAATATCAAATGTAAAGAAACAATAATTCTCACTTCTTATTTAAAAATGTCTTCCATTACATACAATAACTGGGGGGGGGGAGCTTGACTTCCATGATCTAATGATCTATAATGTTTCTATCTCTAGAAAGGAGCTAGGGTAGGGTTAAATGCTGGCTGGTGACTTGTCAAACAAGTTTTAGTTTTGTAGCTTCTTTCTGGCAGGAATGGATGATGACTCAGATATCATTCCTGTAACAGATAATCCACTTGATCAATATTTATTGAGAAGTTACTATGAACAAAGCATTGTTCTCAACCCTGTAGCTGACACAAAGTGGCATAACAAAGGTCTTTGTCTTCAAGAAATTAATCTTTTTCTAGTTTCTCTATTGCTTTTGCATCCTGATCATTGCTGTTGCATCTAATGAAAACACTGATATGCCAGATACTAAAATCTATTACAGATATCAAAATGTTTGAAGTATGTTATTAAAATAATGATTGCCTTAAAAACATAGAGCTCCATTTAGTAGAGTCCATAAATGTAGCTCCTGTAGTAGCATATACATTTATTCCATTGATGTTATCTTTTGTTGCTATTTAATTGTTTCAGTTACTTTTCATGACTCCATTATTATTTTTTTTTGGGGGGGTGGAGGGAAGGAAGACAAAAATATTGGGAAGATTTACCATTTCCTTCTCCAGTTCATGTTACAGATGAGGAAACTGAGGCAAACTGGGTTAAATGACTTGCCCAGGATCACGCACTAGTGAGTGTCTGAGGTCGGGTTTGAACTCAGGAAGATGAGTTTTCCCAACTGCAGTCTCAGCACTCTATCCACTGTGTCACCTTGCTGCTCCAATGTTACCTCTACTTACATCTTTTTAGAATTCTTTTTCTTTTGGACTTTATCTGATCCAGCATATTAACCACAGAAGAAAGGTCATTTATTACTTTATAATCACATTTCATTTTATATAAGAAATTTTCTCACTTGATTCACTAGAATTGGACTTGAATGACTTTGACTGTTTCCAGAAAGTAACCCATCTTCAAAGGATTAAAAGACTTGTCAGCAGTTAAAATACTCCAAAAAAAAAAGGTGATGCAAGCTGAAAGTCGATTCCAAAAGAAAAATTTTAAAACCATTTTGGTAATAGTGTAAGCATCATTTTAATATTCCAATAATCCAATCTAATGCATAGTCTATGCAAGGCACTGGGAATATGAGAACAAAAAAAAAATCAGCTCCTACCTTCAAAGATCTTAAATTCTACCAGAAGGATATAAGATTTTTCTATAAATAGAATGTCCTCTTCTTGAGGGTAGGGAATGTTTTGTTTTTGTGTTTGCATTTCCATTGAATAGGAGAATGCAGGGTGAAATATAAATAGATAAATATTTATGTGTATATATTTATTTATTTATATATGTGTGTACATAATATATCTATGTACATAATATATCTACATATAGATATATTATATACATGTACATCTCTCTGTGCATATATTTGTGTGAATGCAGTTAAATAACTAAGGACTATGGTGGATAAAAAAGGACCTTCTAGTGACTGAGTCACCAGAAAGGAGATGATGGAACATAGAGTTTGTATCAGAGGTAAAGATCTGTGTATTCCAAACATGTAGAAAAGTTTTCAATGGGGAGTGCTTTGAAGAGAACAATATCTACTTGGATGGAAAGCTAATATTTCCTGTGCAGTCTTGGGCAAGTCATAACCTCAGTTTCCTCATCTATAAAATTAGGGGGTTGGACTATAGTTTACTTATAGTAGAGTATTTGAAATTTCCTGTTTTATTAGTTTGGAAAAGTTAGAAAGATGTAGGCTTATTGATAGAACAGTTCCTTAAATAGAGAGCTAGTGGACTATTAAGCATAATTAATGACTTAGAAAGGAAATCTTTAGTATTCTAAGAAACTATGCTTGGTCCCATTCTGTTTAATATTTTTATTACTGATTTGAATAAAGGTATCAATAGGATATTTGTGCTTAGCACAGTGCCTCGCATCTAGGAGGAGCCTAATAAAAGTTTATTACCTTCCCTTCTTTTCTACTATCATTTGTAGAAAATACAAATATCCATTGGATCTATGTGAGCATTTCCTTTAAAAATGCAGATCAACATCCGTCATTCTACATAACACCTGTATAGAACCTCCCATAAAATTTGCCACAAGGGGTATGTTGATTTTACTTTGGGCTTTTACTGAGTCCTGGGAAACATAGATAACACTCTTGACAATACAATCAGGATCTGCCACATTCACTCCCAACAAATCTTAACAGGACAAAACATTGGGCTGAGTGTAATCAGCTAAAAACTGATGGGAGTAAATGTAATGTTCCTATCCTTTAAAAAAAAAAATGACTGCATAAGTACAAGATGAGGAAGGAGTAGTTTGTTAGTGATTTATGTGGAAAAAAGATTTAGGAGTCTCAATGGACCACAAGCTTGAAATGAGACAGTCACAAAAAGTTAATGTATTCCTCATTAGGTTAGACAACTTCCAGGAATGAGAAGATTATGGTCACAGTATCCTGCCCTGGTTAGACCATATATAGGGTACCTTTTATAACTTGGAGCTCTATACTTTAAGAAAAATATTTATTAAACAGACAATATCGATATCATAGTAACTAGTATGACGTACCTCAAGTTCATGTCATATGAACTTGGCTAAAGGATATGAGACATTTAACCTGGAGAAGAGATTACTCTGGGTGCACAAGATAACTGTGTTCAAACATCTGAAGGGCTATCTTGTGGGAGAGATCAGTCACCTTTTTCTGTGAATTTCAGAGATAGATTTAGTAGCTGATAGACTAAAAAATTTCCTAACAATGAAAGCTATTCAAAATTAGAATGGAGCAATCTTTGGAAGTGGTGACCTCATTCAAAGTTCATCCCAAACTAAAAGACCACTTGTATTTGGAATTAGTTGTTTTCTTCTTTTTTTCTTGGAGATAGGTGGAATTCAATGTCCATAGAAATACCTTTCATCACTGAAGTTCTGTGATTCTGTGGCTATACAATTTCTAATTTGTGATCTATGATCTCATAGGTTTGTTTAAAAAAGAAACTAAAATAAATCTCATTACTTTATAATCACACACCCTATGGCATGAGTAATCTTTCTAAACTCATCTAAATATGTCTTTCATCTGTGTGACCTGGTTTCTCAATTCTAGACACTAAATCTAAATTTTGCTTCCCAAACTGAGCAAAGGAAAATATACCAGAGGAAAATTAAAATTTGCTTCAAGTGTGATATTTACATTTTAAGAGTCATTACAACAACATTTTTTTAAAAAAATACACATTTAAAATTAAAGATGACATATACAATTAAGTGTAACTATTGAAACCAAAGGTACAAATAACCTCTACCTTAACCCCAGTCCCTAAATAAATACCATTTGGGTTGATAATAAATCTGAAGCATTTATTATAGGTTCAGATGACAAGAGATTTTGAGCTGAAAGGGTCCTTAGAATATATCAGATTCAATCCTTTCCTCTTTCAGATGAAGAAAGTGAGTTAGGCAGAGTTGAGACTTGCCCAAGATCACAACAGTTATGTGTCTGAAGTAACATTGGAACTCAGTTCTTTCTAATTCTGGGTCCTGGAGTTTATCAATAGAGTCTATCCATGAAACAAATATAAGGGGCTGGACAACTTAGAAGCCATGTATCATTACATCACAATAAAAGAACAACAAAATCAATATACCCTATAACTTCTTCATGGGAAAATAAGTGTCTAAAGTGTGACAAAACTGATAAAACCCACTAAGATTCAAATTAGCCTAACTCAAGAATTCTTAAATAAGTGCCATGAAAATAATCTTCATCTGTGAGAACCAAAGGACAAGTTTATATATACCAAGCAAATATGTTTTTATCTCTTTCTAAATTTATGTATTAGCTTTATGTGGAATACATTATCTAAAAAAAAAACACCTCAAAACAAAACAACCCACAAACAAATCATAATATTCTTGTAATGGGGGAGGAGGATATTATTTTAAAATATATATTTTATTCTATTTAAATATTTCGCTATTTTACAATTCCCATGAAAAACTTGGGGGTCGGGACAATAGAGATAACATTTTTTTATTGATTTTTTTTCCTTTCCCGTGTGTCAAGTATTTTCTATCAAGTTGAATTTAGATGAAAACGACTCCTCTGTGCACCAGTCTCAGTAGGAATACCATGTGTTACTCTCTACTGAAAGTATAAAAATAGGAGGCTGAAAACACACACACACACACTTTTCTTGGCACTATATCTTTTTCAAACTAAAATAAATGCCAGATTTATAACAGTGTGTGAGAACCTACAATATCTAAGCTGAACTTGTATCCAAAGAATACTTACTTATTGATTTATTTTGATTTAAGATTTTCTTACCAATATTATCTGTACTTCCTCTGGCAAGGACTTCATCTGTTCCTCAGCTCTGCTCGCACATCCACTCTGTCAGCTGTTTTCAATTTACCTTTTTTTGGCAAACTTCCAGGTTGGTCTGATTATATGATTGACTCCTACCAGAAATAAATAATAGCATATCAGACTAACTCAGCTACTAAGATTTACCTGAGCCTGTTGCCCTAACTTTCTTTCTGAACTTTGGAGATCATTTTTATGATTTTGCTATTGCCTTTCTGAATAAACTTGCTGCCAGTCTTCATTATTGTAGATAAGATTTTTCAGTTTCTCTAAAGTATATATAGCACAGGTTTTATCAGTTATCAAAAATGAAGCTGGCAGGTCACTTCCAACAGCCTGTACTATATTAAAATATAATTGGGAAATATTTAAATAAAATAGATATAATGTTAATATGTGGTTTTAAAAATCATTATGCAATAAAAAGGATGCTAATATATGGTTTAATGATTTTCTTTAATTTATTTGAGTTTGATATCACTGCCTTCCAGGAATCCCTTTTGAATTCTTCAACCTGCATCCATCTTTTTTCATAAAGCTGAAAGGATATTTACAGGTTATAGTGTCTGATTCTCTTTCACAAATGAAGGTACTCCAGATTTGATACTAGGGATAACTTGCTCTAAATTACAAATCTAAATAGTAGTAGAACTGACTGTGGTACAGATCTTTAATTCAAATTTAAATTTAAAGTCAACAAACATTTATTAAGTGTCTACTACATGTATAAGTGAGGTTGCCCCATTGAGACTTTTGCAAAGACTGACAGTCTGGCAGATTAAAAGACAATGACATTGAAATGTAAAGAGGAAAATGCAAAATAGATATTCTCCAACCTAGAAAGGGTGGGAAGCTTGAATAGCTCAAACGCATAAGCAGAGGCCAGTGGAACAAGGAGCTTGTTTCAAAAGGTCAGAATGTATTCATACCTTTGTCCCTAGCCCCTGATCAACATAAGATTCCCAAAGGAGTATGGGAAATAGAATTGACAGCATTCAAAATTCAACCTAAGGAAACAGGGGGTAGTTAATGAGGGGAAGGGTAATGGAAGAAGAGAAAGAAGACTTCTCTTATCTGACTCAAATCAAAAGACATTTAGGTTGGTGCTAAACCAAGTGCCATTGCCCTACTTAAAAGATCTCCAGGTAAAGAAATCATACTACCCAACCAAGACAATTGCCCAATGAAGAGCAAACCTAGAATACTCATCCATCTAGCAGAGATGCTGGGCCCAGAGAAGTGACTAGCAACTGAGGAACTTGCCTGCCCAACCTAGTATTAGATCGGTCTACCTGTTTCTGTTTGATAAAAAATGTCCAGTGGTCAAAAATGAAAAGGGAGAACTTTCCACCAATGAAGAGGAAATTAGAGCAATAATCAGGAGTTACTTTGCCCAACTGTATGCCAATAAATTTGATAACCTAAGTGAAATGGAGGAATATCTACAAAAATATAGATTGCCCAGATTAACAGAAGAGGAAATAAATTACTTAAATAGTCCCATTTCAGAAAAAGAAATAGAACAAGTCATTAATCAACTCCCTAAGAAAAAATCCCCAGGACCAGATGGATTTACATGTGAATTCTACCAAACATTTAAAGAACAGTTAACTGCAATATTATATAAACTATTCGAAAAAATAGGAAATGAAGGACTCCTACCAAACTCTTTTTATGATACAGACATGGTACTGATACCTAAACCAGGTAAAACAAAAACAGAGAAAGAAAATTATAGACCAATCTCCTTAATGAATATTGATGCAAAAATCTTAAATAAAATATTAGCA
>JAJPUD010001506.1:0-84255 GCA_023553655.1 Myrmecobius fasciatus | reverse complement strand
CCTAAACTAATCTATCTATTTAGTGCTATACCAATCAAACTCCCAAGAGATTATTTAACTGAACTAGAAAAAATAACAACAAAATTCATCTGGAAAAACAAAAGGTCAAGAATTTCAAGGGAATTAATGAAAAAAATGCAAATGAGGGTGGCCTAGCTGCACCAGATCTAAAACTATATTATAAAGCAGTGGTCACCAAAACCATTTGGTACTGGATAAGAAATAGAGTAGTGGATCAGTGGAATAGGTTAGGTTCACAGGACAAAATACTCAATGACAATTGTAATCTAGTGTTTGATAAACCCAAAGACCCCAGTTTTGGGGATAAAAACTCACTATTTGACAAAAACTGCTGGGATAATTGGAAACTAGTCTGGAAGAAATTAGGCATTGAACCACACCTAACACCATATACCAAGATAAGGTCAAAATGGATTCATGATCTAGGCATAAAGAATGATATTATAAACAAATTAGAACAATGTAGGATGGTTTACCTCTCAGACCTGTGGAGGGGGAAGGAATTTGTGACCAAAGAAGAACTAGAGGTCATCATTAATCACAAAATAGATAAGTTTGACTATATCAAGTTGAAAAGTTTTTGTACAAACAAAATGAATGCAGACAAGATTAGAAGGGTAGCAGTAAACTGGGAAAATATTTTTACATCCAAAGGTTCTGATAAAGGCCTCATTTCTAAAATATATAGAGAATTGACTCAAATATATAAGAATTCAAGCCATTCTCCAATTGACAAATGGTCAAAAGATATAAACAGACAATTTTCAGACGAAGAAATTGAAACTATTTCCGGTCACATGAAAAGGTGCTCCAAGTCACTATTGATCAGAGAAATGCAAATTAAGACAACTCTGAGATACCACTACACACTTGTCAGATTGGCTAAAATGACAGGAAATGATAATGATAGCTGTTGGAGGGGATGTGGGAAAACTGGGACACTGATACATTGTTGGTGGAACTGTGAACGGATCCAACCATTCTGGAGAGCAATTTGGAGCTATGCTCAAAAAGTTATCAAACAGTGCATACCCTTTGACCCAGCAGTGTTTCTACTGGGCCTATATCCCAAAGAGATTTTAAAAGAGGGAAAGGGACCCACGTGTGCAAAAATGTTTGTGGCAGCCCTTTTTGTAGTGGCAAGAAACTGGAAATTGAAAAGATGCCCATCAATTGGAGAATGGCTGAATAAATTATGGTATATGAATGTTATGGAATATTATTGTTCTGTAAGAAATGACCAACAGGAGGATTTCAGAGAGGATTGGAGAGACTTGCATGAACTGATGCTGAGTGAAATCAGCAGAACCAGGAGAACATTATACACAGCAACAAGACTATACGATGATCAATTTTGATGGACATGGTTCTCTTCAACAATGATGTGATTCAAACCAGTTGTTCAGCGATGAAGATAGTCATATACATCCAGAGAGAGGCCTGTGGGAACTGAGAGTGAACCACAACACAGCATTTTAACGCTTTCTGTGAATATTTCCATGCATTCTGTTTTCCTTCTTAGGTTGTTTTTTTTTTTCTTCTTCTCTTTCTAGATCTGATGTTTCTTGTGCAGTAAGATAACTATATAGATATGTATACATGTATTGTATTTGTCATATAATTTATCCTATCTAGCATGTATTAGATTACCTGTCATCTAGGGGTGGGGGGTGGGGGGAGGGAAAGGAAAAGCTTGGGAAAAAAAAGTTTTTTTTGCAAAGGTCAATGTTGAAAGGTCACTCATATGTTTTGCAAATAAAAAGCTTTATAAAAAAAAATGTCCAGTTGTAGCACAGTCTTTCCAGCAGCATCTCATCCTGGTAAGGAGCCAACATGGTCAACTACTAGTCCTAGCTCAGTAGCAGACTGCCCCATCCAGCTGAAAACACTATTACCTCGAGAGAACCAAACCCAGCCAAGCCTCCCAACTCACAGAGACACTGTACCCCTTCAAGGAGCCTGGCCGGCTCAACAGCGAGGTATCTCCAAATACCATTCTCCGAAGTAACCACGCCAGAGAATTATGATGATGCTCTGGAGAGAGAAAAAACTGTGGCTGCAAATGTGCTTCAGTTCCTAGACTTGCCAGTTGCTTTGGCCTCTTATGTATGACATATATAAACTTTACTACTGTTATATCTAAGTTTGTGACCAGATTATTGGATATATTTGTGTGATGCTGAAGGAAATGCTTTGTAACTACTGATAGTATTTAAATAAATATCTTTTCTAAAGAACCAAATCTACTGGCTGATTGCTTAGGGGAAACACAATGATGGGGTAAAAATTGGGTTAGATTAGCCACCTACAGAGTTATATCTAAAACCTGTAGCCCTGTAAGTAGCCCTTGGAGAACAAGCCTGCCAGCACCAATGAGAGTTAGGCAAGGGAGCCTTGAGAGATCTATTTATACATGCAAGGCATTGTGCTGGATTATTGGGATACTAGAACACACACAGCAAAATTCCTTCCCTCAAATATGTTGAATTCAATGAACTTCTCTAGTGTGGCTAGTACCTCCTCTGTACTGTCTCCCTGCCCTCTCACTCATATCAGTTAGACACCAGATAGGTTTAAAATTTCTTTTTCCTATGGAGATGACTGGATCAAACTGGGGAGGATGACTGAATGAATAGAGAGAAATTATGTTTCTGGTCTACATCATAAAACTAAACCATGCTTTGGTGTTAATTCTATATTGTTCTCTCATTCTATTTATTTAAAATCTCTCCAACTTAAAGGGCCAACTGCCCAGAACCAGTTCTTTAACTACTGAAGCTCATGTAGATCTCTCCAAGCTCTGAATTATCATAACATTTGTAATCTGTGCTACATATATTAGTTCAGAATTAAATGCGATGGTATACTGCTCCCTAATTGTTTCGTGTATTTATGCCTTGTTCCTCCAAATAGATGATAAGCTTCTTGATGACAATGATCCTATTCTACACCAAACTCTTTTGTCTTCCCTTCCTCATATCTGTTTGACACTGGTTAGCTTTATCATTCCTATTGCTTATACAGGGGACTGAGTCATTGAACAAAGACTGGAAAAAAGCCTTCTTGAAGAAATATAACATTTTAATAGGAATCGGTAGGTTGCCATGACAAATCAGGCAAGTGTTCAAAGATAACCAAATTCAAAGGGCTAGGGTAGAAAGAAGCTTAGAAAGGAATTTATAGAGACAGTTTAAAGACAAGGAAGTTAGGACTGGATTATGAAAAATACACTACAAAAAGGAGCAGTATATACCGTGAAGTCCCATCCAGTTACTTCACTCAAGACAATGAATGCTTCCTCCTTGTTGTACCACAACTATATTACAGGAGTTTACTAAATACTTCTTAATTTGACTGAAATTGAGTAATGTAATGGCTAAAGTGCCAAATTTGGTGTCAGTAAGACTAGGTTCAAGTACTGCCTCTGACATTTATTAGCTGCTTAAATATAGAGTCACCAAACTGGCAGGGGCAAGAATAGTATCTATTCTATATATTCATGTCTTATAGTGATTATCACAACATAGTGAATCACATGGATAAATATGGATATTTTTGAAAATGGATACATAGCTTATCAGGTATGGATATATAATGGGATACCTTTCAAGAACACTCAGGGATGACACACAGACCCCTAAGTCTCTCTACTTCTGGCTCATCAGCTAATTTATACTACTTAATGTCATTGTTCAGCCACTTAAAGACTTTTTGTGACTCCATATAGGGTTTTCTTGAAGATAATAAAGTAGGTTGCCATTTCTTTCTCCAATTAAGTCTAACAATAATTAACTGATTTGCCTGGGGTTTCAGAGTTAATAAGTGTCTGAGGTCACATTTGAACTCAGTTCTTCCTGACTCCAAGTCCAACACTGGAATATAAAGAGAATGTAGAGAGAGTATATATGTAGAATATATAGAATATAGAATTATCGAAATATATACAATTATAAAAAATCTTTCTCCAATGGACTCAGCCTCCACTTGTGAATAAAACAATGGGATTTTTTCCCTTCCTAGGATAATTCTCCTTCTTTCAATCTCAAACTGTGAATACAGGCTTGGACAAAATCACTGCTAGTAGCCATATGTCATTGGCAATAAGTTTTCAAACACCTTCCCAGCTATCTGTAAGAGAATTCCAAAGAAAGGGATTGATTAAACTTGAACTCTTGAGAAAACAGAAGGGAA
Source organism: Myrmecobius fasciatus (assembly GCA_023553655.1). Lineage (NCBI taxonomy): Eukaryota > Metazoa > Chordata > Mammalia > Dasyuromorphia > Myrmecobiidae > Myrmecobius > Myrmecobius fasciatus. Next base: position 80,043 of record JAJPUD010001506.1, on the reverse strand, counting down.
GAAAGATGCTGTTGATGGGACTTCACTTTCACTGGGTTTACTCTGCTTTCAGCTGCCAGCCACAAGTGCTGTGTAAATAACATATCCATTTGCTGTCCAGGCTGCATGGTTTCCACTTGCTTCTCCCTTCAACCTCCTTCCTTCCCTGCCTAGTATTCCTAAACTTAAGTGACAGTCCCTGACAAGAAGCCCCTAGAATTCCAAGACAAAGTTTTCTTGAATCAAACCTCAGGATTCTCTTTTCTCTCAAGAAGAATACTCCAAAATCTCTATGATCCTGGATATAAGCAGCCTTAGGTTACAGATTTAAAATGCTTCACAAATGTCAGTCTTTATTGTTATTGATTAGTAAATCTTCAATAATTTAATTTATTATTAATTATAATTCATAATACAAAAATAAAAATAGTTAATAATGAATTAATTATAAATTAATTTGATAAAACTTACTTTGGTTGTATTCTCAAGAACTTTAATTTCAGACACATATATAACAAGAATTTATCAAAGAATGTTGATTATGTTTCCTTGCAGAGGAGAGAGGAATACTGGTAGTTCTGGTTATTTGGCACTAATGAGGAAGATAGAAAATCACCTCATCCTGCTGACCAATTCAAAGAGCATCTCTCTCTGGCAACAAACACTTACTGTAATTTCTTAGAAAAAATGAAATGAAATGAAAGCTGGAACTCTTGACAAATTATTAGTACTATCCATATTTCATATTCTCTGCCACAATCATGAAGATGGATTAATGATACATCTTAACATAATCATGTATATTTTAATTTAATCCAAAAAGTATTTATTAAATGTCTACTATGTACCAGGCATTGTTATGTTAGAGATTTTTAAAAATCAAAACAAAAAAAATGGTGAATTTAGGATTTTTTTTAGTGAGTTGTACTCTAATTTTACATACTGTAAAGTTATTAAAAAGTATTTCTTTGAATAATGATTGGGGAGCTAATTGATTGAGTGCTGACCAAATAAGATCCTAATTGGATTACTGCTTGGATTCTTTCAAAATATTCAGTGTCTTGTTTTAATGTGCTAGCAACTTGCCACATGTCAGTAGTATTCAGCACAATAAATAAATATACCAACAGACATAGCATGTGCTCACCTGCTGTGGGACTATTTAGAATTTTTTTCAATACTAAGAATATCAATTAGCAAACACTTTGGGGAATCAAGTCATCAATTTGTTTCACATAAACCACAGAATCTAATTTACCTCCCCTCTCCTGGATGAATTTAGGAATCAGAACATATAATAAAAATAAGAGAGAAGCCATAAACCTTCCAAATTCTATCTACTATATAGATTTTTATCTAGGGTTTAGTTAAGTAAAGAATTTAAAGAAAATAGGATCATTTAATTTAATATAGGCAAGCTAAAAAAGCATGCTAATATAATTATCTCAGAATAAGTCAAAGGTCTTTATTCTACAGCTAGCCAAAGATTGTTTAACTGTTTAATAGATTGGGAATGCCTTAGAAATACCAAACTTTTCTCTGGCTGTCTCTTTCCTTTCTATCTTTCCCATCCTTTTCACTATTAATTGGCATAAATTCCTAACAGTGACTATTTCTCCCTTCTTCAGTCAGCTCAGCGGCCCTCTATTCTCAGCGGTTCACCATATTGGTATGATATTTAGTGAGGACACCTGATCACCTTTAATCCTACATCTGCTGTTCAGAACTCTCAAGCTAAAGCCATCCACCAGCCTTTGCTTCACCAGTAGCAAAAATTAAACGGCAAGTAAAATCGCTTTCCAAATGATACAATGTTCAAGCAAGGCCCTGCCATCTCAGATCTTCAAGGATGATTGACTTCTGATGATTTCTTGCTAGATCTAACCTAAAGACTGCCAGATGTAGTCTTTGGACAAAAGAGTAGGATGCTTATATACTCATCAATTACCTAGATTTTTCATTTTTAAAAAGCTGCAAAACAAATATAAGAGATCTAAATTACAACCTAGATTTCAGTAAAAGTCAAAGCAAGGAATAATCTAATCCCTGGAGCAATCTACTCCTTGGAAGTATATGTTTTCAATTTTAAGCCCAATAGGAAATGTTTTGAATTAATGAGCTATCTAGGAGTTGTGAGAAGCTTAATCATGAAGGATCCATTTTTCTCTGTTTCTCTTTCTTTTGCAATTTTAGCTTTTCTACAAGAGGAAAGAAAACCATGATTTAATTAAAAAAAAAAAACAATACAAAAGGAAACTCTTACATTGCCCTTGGAAAGCTATGATATAGACACAACTTTTATTTGGAGAAATATAACTGCCTTTTATTAATATTCCCTATTAAATATGACTCTCCAGGTATGGATATTTATTTGTGTGTGTGCATTTTTATACGCATTTATACATGTACATTTTCCTCAATTGGAAACATATTTGATTATTTCTTATGGAAGAGAGTTTTAGTTTCAACACAATTTGGGATTAGAATTTTAGTATCATCAACCTAATATTTCCCAACTCTATTATTTGCCTTGCAAATGATAAGCCTCCACATTAAAAGACTTGCTACTACATCCTTTCTGAAATTAAAATTCTTAGTTGTGAGTAGGTAAGCAAACCATCCTATGGAGAAAAAGTAAATTAGGATTCATCTGTGGAGTGCATTTAATTCAAGGCCTTGAAACATACTTCTATCTTAGGACTATGCTATGTCATAGATATGAGAAGCACAGGCCATCAAAAGATCAGAAGAATTTCCTCTATCTATTAGGAAGCAAGATTAAAGGAAAAAGAAGACAGATTTAAAATAAGCTAACAGAAAAAAAAATCACACAATCTGATAGAGTAAGTATAATATGCTTGATTTCCTTATGGATTTATTTTTTGGGTTGGTTTGTTAGTTTAATGATCAAAAATTGCTTCCTATCTCTGATTTACTGACTAGGTAATTTTTCAGTTATATGCTGATAACACTATTGCCTACAGAATATAAGCTGAAATGGCTAGTGCATGCATTACATTAATACTTCATGTAAAATCAATGTTTCAGGTACCAAAGGAGCCATATTTTCCCTCCATATGGACCTATTGTAATGAAATATATGGCTCTCTCCTGCTTTGGCCAGATTTCCCTAAGTTAAATTACTTTGAAATCATCCTATAATATGAGAAGTTATTTAGAAGGGGCAGGAATAGAGATTAATCTTATAAATCTTCCTTCCACTGGAAAATAGTCTTAAATGAAGAAACACCCACTATGGTGCTCACTTGAAAAACCATGCAAATTAGCACAGGCCCATAGGGCCTGCATGAAATGAATTAGCTTGTGGGCAAGTAAGTATTTTAATAAATGAGGAAACATTACTCACAGTACCTCCTGAGGCATTTGATGCTCATTAGAATGAGAAACACTGCCACTGACATAGTGGGAAATGTGAACAGGATGGTAGGTAGATAAAATTTACTGTTTTCTGATCAGGTCTTTTAACCTATTCATGAGGCTACGCTCATTTCCCAATAGTGCTTTTTCTCTTCTTCTTATAGGAATTTGTTGAGACACTGCCTGATCTATTATCAGTTTCATGTTTAGATATTTCTATTCAATTCATTTGGTACAATTCACTAAGCATTTATTAATCATCTGTGCCTTAGGAAGCACTGGAGGATAGAAAAATGAATGTACAAAAATAGTTATAATGCAAACTAGAATATCATAAGCATGTAAGAGATACACAAAGAAAGTTCAATGAGGGAATCCCCCAAGGAGGAGAAATTAAGAGGCATTAGAGAAGGGAGTGTTGCTTGTATAGGATCATGAAGGAGAGGCATGGGGCCCAGTAGGGATAGGAGAATGTTATAAGACCAGCAAGAGAGAGGGCTACACATTTGTTCCAATCTGCATTAACTCTCAAAAACTCCCCAAAAGAACCCATAAGTAAAAGAAATATAATTACCACCACAGACCATGATATCAAGAATCCTAACTGAGTAAGAGCCATGTGAATTAACAACTCAGAATGCTATTTCCTACCTTACTTAACATACTCTTCTTCCCACAATCTCCCATGGTCTGACAGAGAAAATAACAAAATACATCTGCTTATGCTTTGAGATTCACTCAGCAATTTCTCTCTTACTTCTATATAGTCTTTGCCAGTGCAATCTAACGTTGCTCTTACCTAATCATTCTGTGGAAATATGGAGCAGATTTTAACTCTGCCCACCCTCTTGTAGGAGAAGTAAATCATACTCAAGCTAGAGAACTAAAAAACAGAAAACTGGACAGAATTCTAGCTTATGTGGAAAGTTACACAAGGCCTGAAGGAAAGGAAAGTAGTATCCAACTAGATCCAACTCTGTCTCTCCAGAAATCACTTTGGATAGGTACTAGGACCAGTGAAATGTGATTTCCCCAACATGGAAAGAAGATGAGACATCTCTGAGGTATATTTCCTCAAGAGACCTGCCATTAAAATAGGAGTCAGAAAGAAGGCAGAAGAATATAAAGGAGAAAAGACTAAAACCACCAAACATCTCAAATAGAAAACTCAGTTAAACACAACATAAATCAACTGAGAAATATTACTACTAGAAGGGAAGAAGGCATCCAAAACATCAAAATTTGTTGTAAATGTCTCTGAATAAGTATTAAAAGATAAATATCTGAAGAACCACAGTACCTGTGAATTCTCAAAAGAGAATGAAACTGCAGTAGGATGTTCCAGAATTGATCGAGAGAAATTAAAATGGGATAAATGGCAGAATTTATGACTTGCAAAGTAAAAATAATTTGCATGGCAAAACTTCAGTCCATAGTAAGAAATCTCTCCAAAGAAATGAGATAGAGAACAATTGATTAGGAATTCAAATATACTAAAATTAAAGAAAATCTGAAAAAAGAGAAAAAAAACTATGACATTAAAATACAGGATCTTTATAATACAAGAGAAACACATTGATCTTGCAGACCAGAAAAGCAGAGATAATATAAAGATCATAGGCCCCTCAGAAGTAAATAGTGGTTAAAGCAACAACTACCACCTGAGTGGTATAATACAGAAACAACACATGAAAACTGCTCTGAATTTCTGAATGCAGAAAACAAAACATCAATCAAATAATCCACAGATTATCTCCAGGAAAAGAAAATGCTATAATTCCAATGACAAATAACAAATTCTACAAGCAGTCAAGACAAAGACCTTCAAATAAAAACGAAAGGGAATTTTAACAATACAAGACTATTATGAATAAACTGAAGAAAGGAATGGAATAACATATTTAGGAAAGCAAAGGAATTCAAGAGGCAGAACAAAATTATATGCCCTATTAAAGTGAGCTTAATCATCAATGAAAGAATATAAGCATACAATAAAAAAGAGGAATTTGAAGCACCCCCAAAATAATAAATATAGACACCAGCAAATATTTTTACTTACACAAACATTTGAAACAACAGAAACATCAAAATATAAATAAATTCAACTAATTGAGGAAGTACAAAGAATTAAGTAAATTACACCATCTTTAACTGTCTTTTGCTAAGACAATTAGAGGGAAAAAAAAACTAGAAAGACGTGCAAAAAGAGACTAAACTAGAAATATAATTCTGATCCTGAATTTTTAATACAATTAAGAAATATGTAAGAAATAAAAAATATTTCTATATCATAGAAATATATGTGTAAAGTCTCTCTAATGCATTCTTTCATTATATTTTAATGATTTTGTTTCTATCAATACATATGCTTTTATGTAGGAGCTTCCCAATGTGGAAAGTCCTTCTACTGGTGTAAATCAACAGCTCCCATATAACTGAAAGTCTTAGAGATATTTCTGGGGTACTAGAGATTAAATGACTTTCCCATGATTAAAAAGCCAGTGTCAGAGGCAAGTCTTTCTGACACTAACACTGACCTTCTACACAGTACCTCAGTATTTCATGTGTGAAACTTTTCATGAACATCATGGTATAGTGAAAATACCCATGGTCATAATACAAGAATTTGAGTCCCAATTAGGACCTTTGCCACCACAGGCACATCAGTTAAACTCTATGAGCTTCACTCTTTCAAATGGAGATAAAATATTTGTATTAACTATGATAATAGCAGAAGGAACACACATACACATTTATGAATTGAAAAAAACTAAGAATATTAATTATTATCAGAGATGTTTCTAGATAGCATTACTTTATAGCTTTCATTCTGGTATTCTATATTTCAATTAGCTGATTTCTACTTGAATTGACCATGTTCCTATGACTAATACATTTGAATGCAATTTATTTAATATTTTCATTTGTCCTAATAATAAACTCAGGCTACTGTATAATCATTCTATTTGATGTGTGTGCTCATCAAGTTTCATACTTAACTCTGCAAATATTTATGGAGCACCTGTTGTGTATCAAGAATTATACTGTATTTATGCTGGTATGTCTTTGAATTCACAGGATTCAGCCCTTAATTATAGCTTATTGAAATCTTTATAGATTATATCTATAACCCTACATATTATCTATCTTATCTTCAAAATGTTATATCATCTAAGAATTTGATAAACATACTACTTACGGATTTATTTTAATAGTATTTTATTTTTCCAAATACATGCAAAGATACTTTTTAGCATTCATCTTTGCAAAACCTTTTGTTCCAGATTTTTCTCCCTCTCTCTCCCCCTCCCCTAGATAGCAAGCTATAAAATACACATTAAACATGTGCATTTCTTCTAAACATATTTCCATATTCATCATGCTGTCCAAGAAAAATCAGATCAAAAGGAGGAAAAATACAAGAAAGAAAAACAAAAAAACAAAAACAAGCAAACAAACAACAACAAAAAGGTGAAAATACTATGCTTTGATGCACCTTTGGTGTCCATAGTTCTCTCTCTGGATGTGGATGGCACTTTCCATCATCATAAGTCTATCAGAATTTCCTTGAATCACTTCATTGTTGAAATGAGTCAAGTCCATCATACTTGATTATCATATAATCTTCTTGTTCCTGTGTACAATGTTCTCTTGGTTCTGCTTACTTGACTTACTCATTTTTGGTTCTGTCCACTAAACTTCACAGTTCAGGTAAACCTTTCTAGGCTTTTCTGAAATCAGCCTGCTTGCTCATCATTTCTTATAGAATAATAATATTCCTTCACATTCATGTATCATAATTTATTCAAGTATTCTCCAACTGATGAACATCCACTCAATTTCCACTTCCTTGCCACTAGAAAAAAGAACTGCAACAAACATTTTTTTGCACATATATGTCCCTTTCTCTCTTTTATGATCTCTCTGGAATACAGACCCTGTAGAGAGACACTACTGCACCAAAGAGCATACACAGCTTACAACCCATTGGGCATTGCTCCCCAGAATGGTTGGATCATTTCACAACTCTACTAACAATGCCTTGGTATGACTAAGTCATTAATAAAAAATGAATTAACAAAAGGCAATGATAGGCTCCTGGGGCACTCTGCTATAGACTTCTTTCAGCTTGACACTGACACATAAATAACTAATTTTTAAGCCTGGACATTCAACATTTCATATCTCCTTATTTGTACTATCATCTATTTCATATTTCTCCCTCTTATCCACAATGCATAGTAAATCTTTGTTAAAATCTTTGCTGAAATCCAGGTATACCATGGTCATGATTTTCTGCAGATTGACCAGTCAGAAAAGATAAAAATATTTTGATATAGTGGTTCATTCAGGACGCCTCAGAAGAATCAAGGTAGCACTGAGCTATGTGAGAAGGGAGATGCTGAAGAGGGTCATCTACTCTACAGTATCTTAGAGAAGAAGACCCAGCTTGAAGCAAGATTGACTCTTTCCCAACTTCTATTCACAAAGCTTACCACTCCACAGACTCTATAATATAAACTGCTATTTTGTCATCCGAATGTATCCATTAAATTGAATTTTGAGAGTTAAGAGTATACTAGAAAGTTAATCTTGTTCTAACTCCTTGAATGAATCTGTTTTCAACTGGCTTCTTAGTAGGCTCATATGAGATAACATATGTAAAGTGCTTTGCAACTCAAAGCAATAAATAAATGCTAGAGCTATTATTAGCTTGATAATTTATAGATGACGCTTGGGGCTTGGTACAGTTTCCTCTTTCCATTTGAAAGTGATTCCTGTTGAGTTGCTCTAGCAATACTTACAGATATCATTTTCATGGTGTTTTATGGTTTGGAGAGGACTTAACAAATATTATCTCATTTTATCCTCATAAAAATCTTGAGAGAAAAGTGCTTTTATTAATCCATTTTATAGATGAGAATGCTAAGGCAGAGAGAAGTTAAGAGACTTGTTGAGGATCACATAGCTAAGATATATTTGTGTATAATTTGAACTCAGGTCTTCCTTGTTTCAAGTCCAGTACAATATCCAACTAGTTTTAACCTTAGTTTAGCCTCTAGTTTTAATTCAATATTGAAGGAATTGTCTGGACTTAGTCTAAAGCAGGGAGGCTCATTACCATTTTGTGTGTATGTGTACTTGTGTCATGGACCCTTTTGACAGTATGGTAAAATCCATAGACACCCTTCCTAGAATAAAGTTTTTAAATGTGTGAAATAAAATGTAAAGGATTACAAAGGAAACTAATTGTACTGGAAAAAAAAAAAAGATGAAATTTTTCATCATCCTAATTTACACACTCCAAATTAAGAATTCCTATTTTAAAACCAGCAATCTCACGATTTCTCCTGCACAAAAAATGATGCAATAACTATATATATATATATATATGTATATATATATAAATATATATATATTCGATTTCTTAAGTATTCTAACATAATTATCATGTAGTGGATATCCTGCCATCTAGGGGAGGGGTGGGGAGTAGGGGGGAAAAATTTGTAACAGAAAGCTTTGTAAGGGTTAATGTTTAGGAATTACCCATACATATGTTTTGCAAATAAAAAGTATTAATTAAAAAAAACAGCAATCTCATCTAGTTAAAACATATCAAGGCTCAAATACAGTGGGGTTGTTTCAAGACCACCACTACACTCATATCCATTTACAATTTTCCTATCAACCTCCAGCCTTTAATCCATTTTTCATACTACCTCCAGATTTATCTTCTTTTTCATCATGTTACTCCTTTAATCATGAGTCTATATTGACTCCCTATTTTTTTATTATAACAGTACAAACTCTGAACTAGCTTTCAAGGCATTCCATAATCTAGCTAACCCTATCTATCCAAATAGTGTATGACTATTCCCCGACAAATTCTCCTCCCCAGTCAGTGGTCTCTTTGCTGTTCTCCTCCAAACACGATATTCACTCTTAATTCCAACTTGGTCCTTTCCTATTCCTCTCCACCTATCCATGGCCAAACTCCAATATTGTTCACTAAGTTGTCTATTACAGCTCCCATCTAATGAATTTTCTTTACTAAATTCCTAGAATACTTTTTTGGAAGGAACCACATAGTCAGTATCTTGTGAAATACTTTCTTTTTTTGGTCTGTATTGTGCAATTTAGGATTGGATCATACTGGCACATGATCCAATGGAGATAGATTGAGAGAAATAAATAGATATGTATAGGTTTATGAATGCCCATATGTGTGTACACACATGTATTATATCTATGTGCAATATACATGTATATACATGTGTGTATGATATACACATCTATATTATATATATACATGTTATATGTTATATGTATATAGTTATCTTGTTTATTATTTTCCCTCTATGTATATTGTTTCTCTCCAACTATACTATAAGCTACTTGAAGGCAGAGACTATATTATCTATTTCTTTTGTCTTTTAAAGTATTTAGGAAAATGTTAGATATTTAATAGTATCAAAGAAGGCAGAATGATTGAGTGTACAGGATCAGGAACTTCTTGTGTAAGGAATGCCTTTGTCATATTGAAAACAATGAATGACGTAGTAGATAAATCCTAGGGAATTCCCTAGGACACATAAAGCTTGAATAACATGGCAAAGGTCACAGAGTAGTGTCAGAAGAAGGATTTAGGCAAAGTGGATAGAGTGCTAGAAATGGAGCCAGGAAGATCAGAGTTGGAATCTTGCCTCAGACACTTATTAGCTGTATGTTTCTGAGCAAGTCATTTAATGTTCCTCAGCCTCATTCTTTTCACTTGCAAAATAATAGATAGCCTGATTACCTTTGTGATACAGGTCAGGTCACTTAATCCTGTTTGTCTTAGTTACCTCATATGTAAAATGAGCTGGAGAAGGAAATGGCAAACTACTCCAGTATTTTCACCAAGAAAACCCCAAATGCGGTCATAAAGGGTACGACTGAAAAATGAATTAATAAATAAATAATATAAAAAATAAATAAAATATATATTCTGCTACCTAAAAATGGCAGAGCCAGGAATGAACCCAGGGCTTCCTGACTTGAAGCCTCGGACTCTATCCATGATACCATTGGTGTCCGATTCAAATGGAAACAGGGTATCCATAAGGCCCTGGACTGACCCATACATAAGAAGCCCTATAGAATGAAAATTTACCTGGAAAGTCACATACTAACATTATCTATATTCTATTGTGTGTTTTTTTTTTAATTTATCTATTTCCAATTACATTTTAATCTGGTTCTGGATGCTTTAGGAAGGTGTGTTTGATGCCACATCCTCATATCACATTGCCTTTAGTCAAATTAATATTTACTTTTTTAAGTGAATTGTCAAAAATTCAATCTAATGTATCATATCAACTGTCAGATCCCTAAAATATGTTTTGATAAAACTGCACTAAATTATACCATAAGTATTGTTATAAATATACTCAAAATCTCATGTGGTCTTACTATATTATAGGCAATGGAGTCTTGCCCAAACAGGACACTAACTAGTATCTCAGCAATGTGATCTTGATAACTATGTTATCCTGGAGAATGTAAATTCTTGAGGGTAGCTATGATTTGAGGAATGTGTTAAGTTTTGTTTTGTTTTGTTTTTCTCATGATCACCAGAACCTGGTCCTGTGCTTCACATATGAACCAGCCCTTGAATCATAGAATCATAGCTCTAAAGATTGAAAAAAATCATTTAATCCACCCCCTAATATTAAGATGAGGAAACTGAGGTCCAAGGAGATTAAGTGATTTGCCCAAAATCATACAGATAGTGAAATCAGAAACTTGGGCCACCTCTATCAGGAAGCAGCATTCTTTCTATTGTATCAAAATAGTATTGAATGTATGAAATAACTTCAAGAATTTCTAAGAAATTCAGAGTTTTAAATCATCAGTTATGAATGATGAAATTGTTAAACTCACTGACAAAAGTAGCCATTACAGGAGAAAATGCTATTCCAATATGACTCCCTTTTTTTAAAAAAAATGTAACATAATAGTCATTTGGAAGTGTACCGTATGACTGACAAAGAATTGCTCTATTTTCATTTGTCTTAAAATGTTAATTTGTGGTCCCTAAAACCATTTGTTTGGCTCTGCAATCTGTGATCCAGAATCTCTAGTATTACCATCTATTCTGCTATTCTCCAAAAAGAAGTACCAAAGTAAATTGTGACCACTTCCAGGGAGTTAGCATCTCTACTAGTATTTCCTTGGCAGTTGATGGTACAGTGGATTAAAGCATAAGATCTGGAGTCAGGAAAACATGACTTCAAATCCTGCCTCAGACCTTTATAATCCATGTTATTTAGGACAAATCACTTAACCTCAGTTTCCTCAACTGTAAAATGGGGATATCTCATAAAGTTTCTGTAAAGATCAAATGGCATGATTGCAAAACTTGTTTAACACAATATCTGGCACATAGGCATGGTATAAAATCTTATTCCCATTCCTTCTCCCCGCCCGCATTTGAATTAAGAAAAATTATAGACAGGTCTTCAAAAATAATAGTTTGTTCATTTTATGACTAAAAACATTCTTGAAACAGGATTTTGAACTATAGGGTAACATTTTGACATATAATGTTGTTGAATCATTGAAGAAAAAAATGCTTTGTTTTGGGTTTCTTGTTGCTTTCTTTCTTTGTTGTTTAGAAAATAAAAAGGCTTTTTTATTTTAAATTAAAAATAGTTGATGAGTAAGAATTTGAATTAATAAGATAATGCAGCTGAATTGGGGGAGAGTTGTTTGGATTTTCAAAATTTATCCTGACTTTATCTCTATCATTTTCACTTATTGTGGAAAATTGGGAAGATAAGGATATGAATCAAACAGGATGGACAAATATGGATAGGTTGCAATCTTCATTGTTGGAAAGCACACTCCTATTTTTATAGCATGTTGCAATACTGAAACAAATAGGCAAAGCACACACTGTGGCAACTCACTGGTGCCTTAAGATCAATATAGGCTGCCAACATGATTCATTCTAAATAAAATAGGACTGATTGAAAGGAGGGGAGTGCTGGCTATAAGTATTAAAATGATATTAAATATTACCAAATAATCATTTCACTGTGTTCTTATAAGTATGACTTAAGATATTTCTATTTCTATATTCTTTAAAACTAATTAGAGGGATTATAGGTCTCAGATTAACCCACTGCAATCAGTCTACTAAAAAATAAATAAAATGTTGGGTTATACATTACATATTATAGCAAAAAAAAAAAACTACATAGGATTTGAATGGAAAATTTATTTAAAGTTAAATATAAATGCTATGGAAGGCATGATACGTTCCCTATAGTTCTCAAAAGTTCTTTGAGAATGGCATTTTTCCCCTGAGTAATTTATAAACTATTATTCCTTATTGCAAGAACATTGGCAGACTTGACAAGAGAGTGGCTCCAATTTTCATTTTAATACAGATGGAGCAAGTCCAGGAAATGCAGAAATGCCATTTTCCATGAAGCTGAGATGGGAAGCTAATTCCTACATGTATGTTTTTAAAATCTTATGAAAAAAATATCAGTTCATCTTATTTTTTTTTTAAAAAACCTACCTCCTAAAGAAATGAATGTATTACTGGTTTAAAAATATTCTTTGAAATTGTCTTAGAAGCAGGTATGAATCTTTTAGGTGGTAAATGTGCACAGGACATATTTTTTAAAGAACAAATCAATTCTGTACTTCCATCTTGATAAATTTATAGACTATAATATAAAAAGGTTGCAAATCTCTGATCAAGATAAAAATCTAGTAAGTGGTACATACTCTCAAGGATCCAGTAGATTTCTACATCTACAATAAGCCTCTCTGGAACTCCTTAAAATAGACTAACTCCTGAAACAAGATACTGGTACATTAATGGCTGCCTAGACACCATTCTATTTTAGTAAGTGTCACGAAGGCTTTGAGGAATATTAAAAATAAATGGCAGTAACTAGGTAAGACCAAGCTAGGCTACTGTGACTTCCCGCTGAATTATACTGCATATAAAATGATATCTCTACCCATATCTACATTTTAAACAAAGGTTTATCTTCATCCCACAGTATCTACTCAACAATTTATAAACTTGGTTTGCTGATTACACTTGTCTGGACAATAGACCCTACTGGTAATGGTCCATAAAACTTATGCATGCTTTTGATGAGCTTTTAACTGATAGAGTGACTGGTTTTGCTTTAATTAAGAGACACAATTCAGTAAATAAAAGAATATACAAAGGACCTAGAAAATCCAGAAGGTATTACCCTGACAAAAAAACCAACACTTATAATTTTATAATTCATATGGGGGAGTATTTATTTGGACTGTATTTTGTTTTGAGTTTTTTTGTTGTTGTTTTTTGCAGCTTAAATCCTCCCTTGAAGCTTACTATTTTTAAACTTCTTGAATGAAAATGTTGAAAAATAGTTTAATCTTACAGAACAGGTCAATATATTTAGCTAGCTATTAAGATTTTATAGCCACAAACCATTATTAAACTATTCACAGGGCTAATAAGCATTTGACAACTTATTAATAATTAAATTAAGCACATTTTCAGAATCCCTAAATTTAGCATTTCAGATGAATAATTCACACATTAAAATAACCAACAAAGGTTCAACTGCCTTGAATGGTACTCATTTTTCACACAAGAAAACTTTATTAAGTATATAAAACACAACCCTGGAAGAAAAATCTATAAGGGTTTATATTAAGGAATATCATGTGTGGATTTTAGCTTAGCAGCTATTCACTACACTGGATAAAAAGATGAGAGACTAGATTTGAAAGGGACCTAACAATCATCAGGTTCAACATTTTTCCATTTTACAAATGAAAAAAATCAAGGAGGAAGTGATTTACCCAAAGTCAGAAAATAAGTTTTAGAGTTAAGATCTGAACCCAGCTTATGGCTTCCAATTCAAGCTGAAGGCAAAAGATAGAATATCAAATTCTGGAAACAAGAAGTGGTCCACTTTGACTAAAATATAGCATGTGTCAAGGGAAGTAATGTGAAGGAATCCTGGGAAAATACATTGGAGCCAATATTATAGAGGAAATTAGAAAATAGACTAAGAGTACTGGAGAAGTCACAAGCAAAATTCTAAAGATTTTGAGCAGAAGAACAAACCTGGTTAGTCCTGTGACTTAGGAAGATTATTTTGGCAGTTATGTGAAAGATAAATTAGAGAGGGGAGAGCCTGAAGACAGAAATAACCATTAGGAGTCAATTACAGTAGTCCAGGCAAAGGATAATAAGGGGTTCACGTAGATAGATAACTGAGTGGAAAGAAAGAAATAAAAATGAAACCTGTTATGGAAGGAAAATTGACAGGATATTACAATATTTGGATCTGGGATGTGCAGGTTTTGAATAAAAATGACTCAAGGTTTTGAATCTTGGATGACTAAGGTGATGGTACTCTTGGCAAAAATAAATATGATGATGAGGAGGAGGAAAAGCAGAAGAAAAGAAGTAGAAAAAAGAAATTATTTACCATTGATTTCAAATGTAGCTTTATGGTGACAAAAAATTAAAGAAAAAAGGTTTAAAGAAAGAAAAGAGAAAAAAAAGAAGAGAAAATATAAAAAAAAATTGCCTTCTTTATACTATTCCAAATTTCCTATCTAAACTTCTTCAGTATTTTGAGGATTCCTTGATTTCATAGGTGGGGATAATTTAATACAACACTGTAGATATCAAAGTTTCTAAACCTTCTCATCCTGTCTGTGTATGTGTGTATGTGTGTGTGTTTTTTTGGTCATGTCTTTCCCTTTTTTGAGAGAGAGACAGAGACAGAGACAGAGAGAGAGAGAGAGAGAGAGAGAGAGAGAGAGAGAGAGAGAGAAGTTTTACTTTACACAATGAGGACTAGAAATCTTTGTTGTCTTTAAATATTTCATGAATACTAAGATAACTCCAAATTGTCCATTTTTACCACCACCCCTTTATTTAAAGGTTTTTTTTTCATTGATCCAGCATTTATTTTTTCACTCTTCTACCTCTTCCTTACCCTCATTGTAATAAAAAAAAAGAAAAGAAAAATTCTCATGAAAAATAAGCATAATAAAGACAAAAAAATTTCTCTATTAGTCATGATCAAAAATATGTTTCAGTCTACACTCTCAAGTATTTCACTTCTCTATTGAAGGCAGAGGAAAAAGCACATTTCATCATGAGTTCTCTGGAATTGTTTTTGGTCCTTGTGCTGATCAGAATTCTCAAGTCTTTCAAAATTGTTCATTTTTAGGTGCTGATCTTGTTGATAAAGTCTTCTCCTAATTCTGTTCTTTTAAGTTTTCATCAGTCTCTTTAAGTTCTTCCAGGTATCTATGAAACTATCTCTATTTTTATAGTGCAATAATATTTCATGATATTCATGTATCATAATTTATTCAGTCATTCTCCATGGATATGAGCCATATTCAGTCATTCTTGATAGATATGTTTGCTTTCCAGTTTTGTTTATTTTTTTCCACCACAAGGAGCTGCTATAAATATTTCTGTACATAATAGGACCTTTTTCTCTTTCTTTGATCTCCTTGAGATAGAAGCATAATAGTGGTATTACAGGGTTTAGCAGTTATAACATTTGGGTCACAGTTACAACCTGCTTTCCAGAATGACTAGACCCATTCACAGCTCCATCAGCAATATATCAAGTATATTTATTTTCCTATAGCCTTTCCAACATTTGTAATTTTAGTTCTTTGCCAACTTTTCCAACTGAACAATTGTAAAATGGATCAAGAGATGCTTTAATTTGATTTATGTTCCTCTAATTATTCATGATTTAAAGTATTTTCATTGTATATTCCTTGTAAAAATTATTTTTATATTGGCTCTCCATCTTTTATCACTCTTTTTCTATTTTCTCTCTTACCCTCCATCCCTCTCTCTCTCACTATAGGACCCACTCACGTCCTGTCATTATGTTTTCAGTGATGTCTTTTAAATAATTCTTCAAGCAAAAGCAATCATTAGTAATATGCTACATTCTATAGCACCATTCATCTTTTCATTGTACTTTGAATCATCTGAAAAAAAATTTTTAAAGAAAGTAATATTCCATCATTCACATCCAGGGAAGGATCACTGAAAGAACACTATTGGGTTGTTTTGTTTTATTTAACTTTTTTAAGCTGAATTTTCGTCACAAGGAATTGCTTGAGATCTTTACGAGTATTACAATATTTCTCCAATGTGATCTTCACTAGTTTCTTCCTCCTATTCAATTTTGAACTTTATGCATCTGCAGTATCCAGCCAAGATCTATGTACCAATGGACTAACTCAATGAACAACTTATCCTACTGCATTTGTGAATTGCTTTATCTGGAGAATCCCTTATTCATAGGAAACTTCCTCTTTTTTCTTTAAACAGGACATCTTCTTAGATATTAGAGAATGCCTCTAGTAAGGACATATATCTGCTTTTTGTTTTAATACAAATCATCATATTTTTAAGTTAAATAAATATAATTTTGCATTACTATTATGTTTTATAATTAATTCTAGGGAGTATGAGACTCAGGAGCATATGAGGATTCACTAGAAGTGGTTTTTGACTAGATGGAGAAACAGTGTGTATGCATATAAATACATATTGGAATTCAATCTGGAAGTTGCATATAGGTACACAAATTAATTAACTATGAAACAGAAGGAATTAACCTACTTCTATATATAACATGTATATTTTATGTTATAATATAAATAACCAAAAATCTTTGAAATTCACAATAATTCAATGGCTCTATTGATATAATCCCCTGGGGATCTGTTTGTTACAGGATAACATAAATATGAAAATGATTTGTGATTTCATCAACAGAA
Source organism: Myrmecobius fasciatus (assembly GCA_023553655.1). Taxonomy (NCBI): domain Eukaryota; kingdom Metazoa; phylum Chordata; class Mammalia; order Dasyuromorphia; family Myrmecobiidae; genus Myrmecobius; species Myrmecobius fasciatus. The sequence goes on along the minus strand of JAJPUD010001506.1, from coordinate 62,850 downwards.
TAATCTCCCAGTGTGGGAATTCCCTCCAACAACGAAGACTGAAATTTATATGTGACTAATTAGATACATTTTAGGGAGTTTACTGAGGCACAAAGATACTAAGCTAATTGTCTAGGGTTACAAACCTAGTGTCAAAAATTTAAACCTAGTTTAAAATTTATAGGATTGTAAGCCTATCAGTCTAATGGTTATTTTTTTCTACATTATTCTTGTCTCTGCAAAAAATGTATTTAATATTTTGTAATCGAAATTTATTAGTGGCCTATAGTGTTCTTTTTCTGCTTTATCCCTCAAAGGCATGGTTATCATTAACATAAATTTTCTCATGTAACTTTTGTGTTTATTATTGAGAAAAATTTACAAAATTTTATATTAATAGTCAGTAATGAGAGCTTTCATAATAATGTTATAAAACAACAAACTTGAAAATTAGATTTTAGAGCAAAACAAATCTTTATAATCATCACTTGGAATTAAATGGAATTCAAGCTCCTATTTTTTGGTTTTGTTTTAATAAAGCAAAAATCATAACAGTAAAAGATCTCCAGAAAATGCGGTGTATGTATACAGGATCCTCTGACAAATGCAGTTTTGAAGTGGAGGCTCATAGATTTGAGTGTGGCTGAACAATATGCAAAATAAGAGAAAATTACTTTGCCTCACAAAAGTAATGAAGAATTTAGAGAACATCACAAGATTTGTATAAAAAATAAAGAGTGAAGTTAGCAAGACAAGGGGAACAATGTAATAGACAACTACAAGGATATAAATAAAAAAGAACAAAAAAGAAGCCAAACTGAATAACCCTAATAGCCAGTCTTAGTCCCAGGGAACCAATTACTTATCAAGCTTCACTTGTCTTGGTTATACAGATGAGGAACTATATTTATGTTCTGTCCCAAATACTGCCAGATATAATCATTGAATCAGTTATTTTGCTTAACAATTATTCTGTATTACAAGGGAATATTTGATGGTTCAATGGGATTAGAGGAAAGTAAATTTAAAAATAACTATAATGTAAAAACAAAAGGCATTAATAAAAATATTAAAGTATATTAATAGTTCTTATGATACTGACTATAAATATTATGATATTCCTAAGATAGAGATATTTGTATGTCTCAGAAGAGGACATCCAGCAACTAGGCCAAAGGGAAGATGAAAGGGAAGATGAATTACCTCTTTATAATAAAGATCTCCAGCTATTCTTGTTTTTAGATACCATTTATACTGATTACATAAAGTCTTAGAACATAGCAGAGACTCCTAAGGGAAATGCAGAATCACATAAAAGCCTTCAGAAGAACTATTCAAACTGGAAAAACAGAATGGATAGATCACCTATAAAACTGGTTTATTGATATATATATACATATGTATGTATATATATATATATATATATATATATAGATATAGAGAGAGAGAGAGAGAGAGAGAGAGAGAGAGAGAGAGAGAGAGAGAGAGAGAGAGATTCAGTTTAGATTAGCAATGAACTGGAACCAAAATTAAATAGAAAGAATAAAGTGGATCAGAATAAATTTGGCAAATTGCAGAGTGATTTTGACACTCTTCCAATCTTTATGTGAAACACCATCTTTTTAACAGTACTGTCATATCAATGGTGTTAAATGACTACAATAAAGAAAAACTATTGTCTCCAAATAATTAAAGTTAGATACCACCCAAAATGCAATGTACAGCAGACATAACTAAGTTATAAGAATATTGCAAATAAATTGTGATAAGAAATGATGAGCAAAATGCTTTCAGAAAAAGCTAGGTAGATTTACATGAACGAACGCAAAGTGAAATAAACAGAGTCATAAGAACATTGTCCTGATGAAAAAAATGTTATCTATTCAGAGAAAGAATTCATGGAGTTTGAATGCAGATTGAAGCATTTAAGAAAAAACAAAACAAAACAAAACTTTATTTTTCCTGACTTTTTTGTCTGCATTTTCTTTTACCACATGGCCAATCTGGAAATATGTTTTGAATGACTGCACATGCATAATCTAAATTAAATTATTTGCCTTCTCAAGGAGGAGGAGGGGAAAGAGGAAGAGAGAAATTTAGGAGTCAAAATTTAAAAAAAAAAATCCTAATGTTAAAAATTGTTGTTTATGCATGATTTTTTTTTAAATTATACAAAAGTGGCATAAATGATTTTATTAAAGAAATGTATGACAGGCAACAAAAGAGTCCCAAACACAAAATGGGGGAGGGAGATAACAGAGGACAGCCTACATTCTCCATTAGCATACAAGATGTCTGGAACAATAGATGGACCCTCCTGGTGGAGGCAAAGACAGGAGGACAATGACAAGAGTCTCCTAGAATGAAGAGTGTATGGATCATGATTTATGCTATCAGAGAGAATGTCCACAACAATGAGATCCAAGATCTATCAAAGTTTCAAATTATAATTTACATAGTTATAATTAGTTTGTATTTTAATATTTTGAATCTGCTTTCTATACTCTGCAATGCTTTATATGTCTTTCCATATTTTTATATTCTTCATATTTATCATTTTTATGGAACAGTACATCCCATTACATTCATAACCTACAATTTGTTCAGCCATTCTTCAAACACTGGCTAAGTGAACCCATACCTCTCACATTATTATAATGAGTAACATTGCCTATAATTCAATCGAAGCATTGCATTTAAATAATGAAAGCATAAATATAACAGAAAGATCCATTTGAGAAATGAACTTGACATAACATCCTGAAAGCTGACCCCATACAGAATATTTGCTTCTACAATATCCAGTTGATCTTCCTAAATAAAACATTCTAGATATATGGGGGAAGAAGAAGGGGAGGGATAATTCAATGTACTCAATACATTTTTGTACCTTTATCTTGCCTACCCTCTCTTTCTAGCACAACAATGCAGTCAAGGTTAAGTGGCTAAAACATTGTAGCCAGTTCATAAATGCACATTTAAAATGTAAATAAATCCATATTGATATCATTCTCTATAAAGAAATCACTTATAAGCAATAGTTGCATTTTGCTACATTGGAAGACAATGTGGAAAAGTCTTTGGTTGTGTGATGAGCTAGATTTGATTAAGTATTTTTTTTCCTTAACCACTTTTTTTTCCTTTTTAAAGACTGAAGATATGCCCACAGTTCTGTAACTTGTTCTGATGTCAATAACATTTATCAATAAATCAATACCTACTTATTAAGCACCTATTATGTGACAGGCACTCTACTAGGTGCTGGGGATACAAAAAGAGGCAAAAAAGAATCCCTTTCCTTAAGGAGTTCACAATCCAGTGATGTGTAAGTACCTTCCCTGCCAGCCTGTGACCCTGTTAATTACTGCTATACTGAGGTCCCAAGAGGGACCAGTTCTTATCAATTGATCACCACTAAAAGTGGGTAGCCTAGGGACATATTCACCAGCTTCAAAGATTCCAATGACACTGGTGACCTAACTGGTTCCCTTTCTCACTTTTCTGGGAAAGTAACTGCAGAGCACAAAATCTATTATTGCACTACTCATTTTTTTTCCCCCAGAACCTAGTCTCACAGCTACTTCTATCTCTAAATTTTTGGGTCTTTCCTCCATTTACTCTTTGTTTGAATTTGTGTGTCTTTCTCTGAATGAAAGTTTTTAGTGCTGCTACAATATTAATATTTTATATATTTTAGGTTTTATAAAATGCCTTATAAACATTCTCATTTGATCCTAATAAAAATTTAAATATTTCTTTGTATTAATTAATCTGTAACTTAATCTGAAAGATTAAGTAACTTGCCTATGTTTACACAATTGGTAAATGTCAGAAACAGGAGCTGAATTCAAATCTTCCTGATACTTAGTCTAGCATTCATTCAATTATAACACACTACCCATAACCGAGAGATATGTTCGACAGAAGAGCGGAGATCCTCCCATTCTTTTGAGAGGATGGGAATACCTGTTTGTACCTGACTATAGGTGACAAGAAATAGTACCATAAATGACCTAAGTTGGCCATATTGCAAGGAAAGATAGCTGCTAATAAGAATGCACCCTGGAGGAAGTCAACTAACCTCTTGCCTTAGGGTCCATCCTTATTATAGGAAAATAAGACAGAATTCAATATCCTCCTATACATTAGTATACATTTCATACTCAAAATCACTACCCCATTAATGTGATATATTTTATCCTTCTTAAGATTCCATATAATGTGAAATAACTTCCTTTCTTGGAAATAAAATCTATTCCTTGTTATCATTTCTTACATTGAAAATGAAACAATTATGTTGTTGGTAAGTTTCTTTAAGTTAAAATCTCCACGAATAATAATAATCCAAATTCTCTTCCATTCTAAGTCAGTTATTTGACAAAATACCGTACTTATTTACATTGGAAAAAAATAAGTAAAACATGAAAAGGGCCTTCATTAATATGATCAAAAACATATCTAAAACCAAAAGTTAACATTTGTAATGGAAAAAAAAAGCTTAGGTTTTATTTTTCCCCATGACAAATGGGGATAATGCAAAGGATTTTCCCCACTCTATTGTTATTTGACATAAACTTAGAAATACTACTGTAACTATGGCAATAAAACAAGAGAGTGAAATTAAAGGTATAAATACTAAGAAAGAAGTGATTAAAGTTTTCCCTTTTTGCAGCTCATGTGATGCTATACTTAGAAAAACCCAGAGATCACAGAAGAAATTAATTAAGATGAATAGTTACTTTAGTAAAGTAGCAGGAGGCAGAACAAATCCTCAAAAATCCTAAGCATTGCTATACAGTACTAAATGAAACAAAGAAGTAGGCTAAGAAGAAATAATAAGAGAAATTTAATTCAAACAAATGATAAAATACATAAAATATCTGGATGTTAGCTATTATAAGAAAGTGATTTTAAGTTTGGAAACATTTTCTGTGTCTTTATGGTAATTCCCAGAGCTTTTAGATTTTTCTTATTTCAATTTCAACCATGATTGTTTGGCAAAGAGAAAAATTCAAGCAAATATATTAAAAGCCTCACAAATGATGAAAAAATTGGCATTTAAAAATGTATTGACCCTTGATTTAGAGAATTTCCCTAAAATCCTGGTCTTTCTGAATAGTTTCTATTCTTTAAACAGTTACATCACAAATGTTCTCAGTTATTTTTCTACTTCAGTCACTGTTGCTCTTTAAGGTTTCAAGATAAGTTTTGTTTCAAGTAAAGAAATATTTAGTATATGCTTACTATGTGCCAGGCGCTGTACTAAGCAGTGGGGATTCAAATGTAGCAGAAAGTCCCTCAAGAAGCTGACATTCTAATTGAGGTAAACAATATATGAAACAAAACTGAAATGGGAAGCATGGAGAAGGGAAAGTATGTGCATGGGGACATGGTAGTAGAAAAAGTCCAGAGCATCAGAAGGGAGAGCCTGGAAAAGACATGGCTTGCCTGAGTGCTTTCCCTGAAATGGAAGTTCTGGAAAGAATCAGCCAATCAGAGAAAGATTCCACAAGGGAAAGCTTATCAAGCAATTCATTGTTTAATTTTATTATCTAGCTCATACAAGTCTCCATTTTCCTGAATACATACATTTTGGCTTGTATTTGAATACACACACAAAAAAATTTCTTTTTCACCAAAGTGCCATAAAGTTAGAGTGATATGCAATTGTTTAGTTTCTGGTTCCCATAGTCCTGTTTCTATGTTTTATTGACTGCCATATTTCCTGCCTTGTGATCATTCCCTCTACTGTACTCAATAAAAATTCAAAATATGACATTCCAATAATAGTGATTTTTTTTGACTATGTAGAAAACAGACATATCCCTGATCCCCAATTATTAATAATCTTCCAACTTAGAACTTATAGTACTTTATTTTCTCATGGTGCTTTATTTTCTGGCTACTACATTTACATAGTTTCTATTGCAGTTATTTCTTTTAGTATCTTATTCCTACTTGAATGTGAGCTACTTGAGGGGAAGACCTACATCTTGTCTAAATGCCTTATCTCTTATCAGCATTTATTAAAATAGTCTATATAATAAGAATTAAATAAATGGCAAATGGCTGATTGAAACATAAAATGAAGTAAAGCTGAAAATAGAAGGAAAATAATTTTTCAATAAGATTTGTAGTTATTTCTTGGGAGGCAGTATTGGGAAATATTTTGATTTTACACATACCTTGGCATGAGAGATCAGAGGACCTGGATTTGAGAACCTGCTACATTTATTGTTTTGTGATTTTGGCCAGTCCATTTCAACTTCTTTGGGTCTCAGTTTCTTCACTCATGAAATGAGAGTTAAACCAGTTGCACCTTTCAGACTTAAATTATATTAATTTATATCATATTCACAAGTGTGTGTATATATGTATGAAAATATACATTTCTGAATACATCAATTTTTACTTATTAGAATCAGTTTCTTACAAAATGAAAGAGAACAAAGTTTCTTTTCTTTTCTCTTTTCCTCAAACTTTAAAAATCAAAACAATATCTTTTGTACAGCATATACCACTAAGCATTCAGACAAAGCTATTCAAAAAAGGCATGGTCTTTGTTACACAATGCCTACCGGAGGAATTTTATTACTCAGAGTTCAACTTTGCTTTAGCAATCTTTTAATTAACACTATTATAGTTGTCTATATGTTTCTTTGGGTTTCATTTATTTCATTGCCTATTAGTTCATAAAAAATTTTCATAGGTTTCTCTGAATCTCTCATGCTGTTTCACTGTTAGGTAATCTTTCATTTATATTCTTACACCATAGTTGGTTCATCCATTCTTCATCTGATAGGTATCCACTTTGCTGTCACCAAAAGTGCTTTTATTAATGTTCTAGCATATATTAGACCTTTGTATTGGACTTTTGTTTACATCTATGATTTCTTTAAAATATAAACCCTGTAGTGAAATTGCTGGGTCAAAGGTTATGGACAGTTTGTAAACACTTTTCTAGCAGAATTCACTTCATTTTCTGTGATTATTTGAGGAATGAGAAGGCAGACTTTGAGTCTCTTTAACTTCATTTCAATAAGTGTGTGTTTTGAGCAAAGATAACTGCAATTATCTAAGAGACTTCGAAGTTAAACCTGTTTGCCTCAATTTCCTCATCTGTAAATGGATATAACAATAATACCTTCCAGGGTTGCTGTAAGGATCAAATAAGATAATAATTATAAAGTACTTAACATGTAATGTAAACTATATAAATGTTAATATTCGTTATTATTATTAGTTACCTGACTATGTATAATGGCAAATATCACATGCCTCTATGCAGGTTAATGAAAATTTACCCGTCTTCTATAATTTCTAGAAGCAAGATCTTCAGTCCTTTGTCTTTTCTCAATCCCCTAAATATTTTAACAGAAATGATAAAATAATTAGGATCTATTCAACTAAACTAATTCTGTGTTCTCAGCTTCACAGGTTCATTCCAGGAAAATCTCAAATACTCTTAAGTATCAGGAGATGTTTGTTTGTTTGGGGGGAGTTGATCATAGAAACCCATTAAGACTCTGTTTTAAGTTAAAAACAACTAGTGTTGTTTTTAGTCATTTTTCCCTATTTGGAGTTTTATTGGCAAAGATACTGGAGTGATTTGTCATTTCCTTCTCCAGTTCATTTTACAGATGAGGAAACTGAGACAAAGAGATTAAGTGAGTTACCCAGGATCATACAGTTAATAAATGTCTGAGAGAAAATCTGAATTTAGGAGTATTCCTCACTCTAGATCCAGCGCTCTATCCACTGCCCCACCTAGTTGCCCCAATGCATTGGTACAGGGAGCATGAAATCCCAGAATTTTTGAAACAGATCGTAAATAGATATCAGATGACTGGGATGTGGCCCACCTTGCCAATGCTATTTAAGTACAGAAGGTTGCCATTTAATGAGCTCTTGGGAGTGCTACCTTTTTCAACTCTTTCCTTTTTTCTTTGCTTAATTCTATATGTTTTACATGTAGCTACTTAAGTATGAAATTATTATTGTTGATCTAGTATAGTTGATCTTCCCTCCTTCCCCAACCCCACCCCCAAGCTCAACACACTCCCTTCTTCTATACAAATTAGAAAGAAAAAAGACATTTACTGACAACCTTCTTTGATTTTGATGTTCCAAGAGAACCTTCAAGTTGGATGAACTATATCAGCCCTCTGAACTCATGATTTTTTGCTAAACCAAGGGAAGCAGCATGGTAAAATCGAATGAATTATTGACTGGAATGTTCAACTACCACTCTTGATTCTGCCATTAATAGACATGTTAGTTTCATGTGACTCAATATCTTCAAATTTTTTTTAAAAGGTTACTCGATTATATAATCTAAATCCCAAATTTAAGCAGGATAAGCAACTCTGGTGTAAGCATTTACTGAGTCCTATCCTAGGCTGTTTAACCACCACTGATATCTAACTGGCCCTCAGTTCTCATTTGTGGCTCCAAGAAGTTGTACCATAATAGCCACACCCCAGTAAAGCATCTCAGTCAATGGGCTAACCTAGGTTGAGGGTAACCAATTGATTATTGGTTATTAACAGTATGTCTGTTCCAAACATGGCTTCCTCCAGTAGAATGGCAGATGAGAACAATTAGATTCAACAGTCATGAAGACAATTGAAGTAGGCATGGTGGAACCCTTATAGCTTGGTCAGACATTGAAGCAGCCAAGGTCATCCACTGCATCCTGAGACATCAACAGTCATCTTGACTTGACTTGTTAGTGGACTTTAGTGACTCTGGAAGAGAGACAGAGGCTGATGACTTTGTGTAATTCTGTTCTTGACTCATGCATGAGTCAAGACATTGATGTCATTGATCCTCTTTGACAAAGATGGAAAATGACAACATTTATTGCCAGAGGAGGGAGTTGGAGTACGTGAGGTTGGGACAAAGGACATAGATGAAGGGATTTATTTTTAGCAAATAGTGATAGCTCATCTGCCAAAAAAAGGGCAAGAAGAAAGAATGAGTGATGGTTTGGAGAATAAGTTGAGGGGAGTTCAAGGAATTGTTGTTGACTGATTTCAGTTATCTCAATAAAGTAAGAGGCTAGTCATTTGCCTTAAGTATAAGGAGTAAGGATATGTTGGAAAGAAGGAGGAAGGAGGAAAAAGGATTGCTATAGCTGCTGTACATAGTGAGATAGGGAATCAATAAAAGTAGAAAGAATGTCAAGTAGTAGTGAGGAGAGCCAAATTGATATACCTTAAATGCATATGAGGTTTAATTAGGTTATTTCCATGCCTTGATGCCTTTAAAACCAGATAACTATTATTATTTAAGAAGTGAGATTTTTGTTTTCTCCAGTTTGAGTCTGAATCCTGAAGATTTGATATCAAACTTATACTTTTTACTTCAATATTGTATATATTCATGATATCACTAGTGTGTATAATTCTGCCATTACCATACAGAGGTATACTGTTGTCAACTTGTATCTGTCTCCAAGAGCAAATTGTTATATTTTTCAGGTTGAGCATCGAATGCCTCAAAAATTAGCTAATCCAGCACCAGCCCTGAAGTCAGGAAGACCTGAGTTCAAATCTGGTCTCAGACACTTAACATTCCCTAGCTGTGTGACTCTGGGCAAGTCACTTAACCCCAATTGCCTCAGCAAAAAGCAAAAAAAAAAAAAAATTAGCTAATCCTACAAATCAGGGATTAATCTATTGTTTTGTTGATTGTCTAGACTTAAGAAAAATGATAGAGAAAATGTTAACAATAGCAAATTAAACTTAATGACATGTATTTTTGGGGGGAGAGTTGATTGATAAACATTTCCTGGCACACTCTTCCCATTATATATCTCAACTCCTTTATGCCTTATGAATGTGATCTGAATAAGTGACTATGTTCAACCCTTATCATTCACCTCCCTCCCAAAAAACAAAAACAAAAACAAAACATTGCCAAGTGGATCTTTTTTAACTCAGCCAGGCTGATTATCAAAAAACAGACCACAGACTCCTTATAATCTATCATTAGCTCTATCCTCAAAGCCATCGCTGTTTAGTAGGACATGCCAGAGCTAACTTTGCTTCAAGAACCCAGGGTCAACTATATGCACACCATGAAAACCTACCCGTGGAGGATTTTAATGGAGAAGAAATAAGATGTACATGTAAACATATATAAAAGTTGACTTTTCAAATTTTCTTATATGGCACCAATATCCTACATTGACATATTTTACAGTATTTTTAGCTAAAAATAGTCTGCACCATGCAGGTGGCTGATTCCATCTGTACCCTGTGGTTGTCATATAACTTGAATATTTTACTACCACCAAAGGAAAATGCAAAATCTGAGGTTATTTATCTCTATGTAGCAAATTATATCCCAAAGGACAGGGGTCACCTAGAGATGATTTTCTCAGGAGAAAAAAAAAATAAAGTAGGACAACATTGCATCACATCGTTCCTGAGTTATAAAGGCCTCTTTTTGGGTGTTGTCAGCTGGCATATCAGGCACATGTCTTTAAATTCTGAACAAAATGGATCAGGATAGGACAGGAAGGAACCCATCCAGAATAGAAGACAACCAATGACTGAACTCTCCAAGATATTTGACAGAGGTCAACAACCCAAGGAATTTTCTGTAACTCAGAGACTCTCTGGCTGGGTCCCAGTTTAAATTAGTCAAATGAAAAGAGCAGAGCCAGAAAGTCAATTTACATAATAATATTTTAAAGACAAATAACTATAAAAACTATAATTAACACAATGATCATCCACAATTCCAAAGAGCTGACAATGAAACATGCTAGCCACCTCCTGGCAGAGATTTAGGGTGCAGAGAGAGTATATATGTGTATATGTATGTGTGTATATATGCATGTATAAACACATATATACATACATATATTTTTAACACAGTCAATGAGGGAATTTGTTTGATAGAATCTATATATGTTACAAGGAATTTATATTTCTTTTCCCCTCCCCCAGTGGAGTAGGAGATGAAAGGGAGAAAAAATAAATTTCTCTTCTTTGAAAAAATAAATTATTTAATTGAAATTGGTCTTATTCAATCTTGAGGTCATAAGCATCATGGTATTTTTCTCTGAAAGATAAATTTAGCATTACTGTGTTGCTTCTTCCTTTAAGTATTAGGGAATTTAATTTAAGTTTCATTGCAGTTTTGTGCTCATGTTCAAGTCAATTATTTCTTTCTTAGGAAACTGTAACTGTCAAATCTCTCAAAAGTAATGACATTATCAGAAAGATCAAATTTGTATTTCAAATGATGTCTCTTAAGAAAGTGAATTAAAATCATTATCAAAATGATATGCAATTATTGAAAAGCTTTCCAGAATGCTATGTTTAGTATAGAACACCTAAAAATATAGGATTACTAAAATATATCTTCCTTATTAAGGGCATTTAAATGTTAGTAAACCATTATCTATAAACTAGGAATATCAAAGAAATCAATTCAAGTTCCTGTCTCAATATTCTAAGGCAGAATCGAAGCCACCTTTTTCCCATAGGAAGGCATAGCAACTGATGGATCTGAACCAGATGGAATGCATTTTAAAAATATTTGTACTGATTAATGCAGCTTTCCACCCCCCCTCTTATAGATACCGTTAGTTTCAAAAAGCCAAAAATAAATAAATAAAGTCTACTGCTGAAATGACACACTTAGTTTTATCCTTCAAGATTTCAGTGTCAAGACTTCTGTAACACAGGTTTGCATTAATGGTAAATCAATTGGAGAGAAAGACTGAAACAGGGAAAAGATAGTTCTTAAGAGTCTCTGTTTTGACCTAATTTCTCCTCCAATTACAAGGCACCTTTTCATTGCTACAATACCTTTCTTTTTATCCAGGCTTCCTTTCTCTTTGAAGATCACAGGGCTGTAACTTCGGCTTGATCTCCACATTTGGCCAACTATCTAATCAGTGCCACTGATAGTGCTTACATCATCACTTTGATTTTAAAAAGAGAGATCCAAGGGAAGGATGGCAGAATTTCCCACAGAGACTGTGTCTGATTAAAATAAAAATGCTTAACATTCCACCTCTTTAAACAAAGCCCCAAGCAAAAAGAAAGGAAAGAAATAACATCCATTCCAAGTTGTCAAGCATACAATTATGAGAGATCTGCTCCTTAGCACACAGGAACATCCGTGAATGAAATGTCCATTTATTCACAACTCACTCTTTACAACTGAAATATTAAAAGTATAATTTCTGCCCAAATGCAGATTTTCTTTTTATTAATATTGCTCAGGAGCTCAGTCTCTACAAAGAAAAGGGAAATGTACGTTCAATGAATCCTAACACTCACAATGCCCATTTTGCCCTATGCACAGAAATTTATTTTTAGGATTTTATGCAACTGACTTCACAAAGATTTATCAGCTATGAAGTCTAAAAGCAGAGAGAGCAAAATTTTCAAACTGCAAGATTTTACATAGTTTGCTGTGGAAACCAAAGCCACCTTTAGGTTCTTCCAAAGGGAATCACTTCAAAGTAATCCTGCTCTTAGGAGGCAGGCAGCTAACTTTAAAGAGTTGGGGGGCAGGGGAGAGATCTCATGAAATCCTGGAGCTTGTTAGCCAACTAAATATTCTGAGATAAGATTTGCCCATTGGGAAGAAAGATTGTGTAGCAATTAGAAGAATTCCCACTGCCTGGGAGTCAGGTAACTTCATTCCACTGCAAAATGCACTAACTGGTTTGTCTGACCTCTGACTCAGTTTCTCTAGCTGTTCCCAGATGATACTACAATACAAATTCCTTTGAGAATCTTACAGGAAAAACTTACTTATGAAAACAATGTAATGATTCACATATTATAAGGATACAAATTGGAAAAATAATTCCTAAACTAATTTCAAAGGTGCTATTTAACTAAATTCAAAAAATATTATATGTAATATATAATATATAAAATATAATAAATGTGCCAATATAATAATTTAATAAAAGGGGCAGAGATTAAAAGGGTAACTCTTTGCCACCTAGCTCATTGCTCTGAATGTGGTAGGAAGGAGGGAGCATAGAATTACAGCTGGATTCAACCTGACCTCAGAGGTCACCTAGCCTACCTAACCTCTTCATTTTTACAGATAATGAATCATGAAGTTTAAGTGACATACTCAAGTACACAAAGATATTAAGCATTAGTGGCAAGATTTGAACACAGGATCTCTGACTTCAGAGTCCATGGGCTCTTTCTATTGTACTAATATCATGGCACATTGCACAAATTTAGCATTTGTTGGATTTGTAGCAAGATAGAATTCTATATTGGAAGCTCACTGTCAATTTTCAGATGACAAATCCCTGCCTTTAAGATACAGACTCTAAAATATTCTTGAGAATCCAATCAATAAATTTTAATGATATCAAAGAATTATCATAGGTAAAATCACTATATTTTTCAGATTGTAACAATGATCCATAAAAATTTTTAAAAATTTTAATTGATAACATGATACCAAAAAAAATGTTAAATAGAATAAGATGCTTTTGAAATATAAATATCTTTCCTCTGAAGGAAAATGGGAAGAACATCCTACACATTTGGCTTCTGAGATATTAATTTTCACCACTATTTGGATGACAGAACACAAATATTATCTCATTTGAGCTGTACAACTACCCCATGAGGTAAGTTCTACAGGTATTATTATCATCATCTTACAGATGAGAGAAATGATGATCAGAGAGAGGAAGCACTTTGAGCACAGGCATACAATAAATAAATGCCAATCACAGAGAAATCTTTCAAACTCAAATATTCCTGTCTCTGAGGTCAATATTTTATCTACTAACTCTTGTTGCTCATTCTCTAAAGATTATTTGAGCAGTTTAATTTGAAGGATAGATCGAAGAGGTAAGAAACTAGGTCACTATAATACAGAATTTTAAATCTTCCTTTGTTTTTGTAGGCCTCATTATGGTGGCTTTTAAGCATAGGACACCAAACAGCAAAAAATTCCAACTAATCGTGAGAAAAGGTGCCTTGTATTGAATCAGGGACTGTAGGTACTGTGACCAAAAATCCTCATTTCTCCTTCAATGGAGAGACAAAGCAAATTCTTCAATTGAGGAGCTGATCTGTGATAAAAGCCTTGCCTTCTGATACTTTGATAAATGCTATAACATTGACCAAAAAAAGGCAAAATAATGCATTAAAAAATACATCAGTGTTGCCTTTAGATAGGGCATTGTTGTTCAGTTGTTTGTGATTTTGTGACTCTGATAGGGTTTTCTTGGTAAAGATCCTGGAATGGTTTCCTTTTCTAGCTCTTTTTTTTTTTACAGATAAGGAACTGAGGTAAACAGAGTTAAGTGGCTTGCTTAGGATCACACACAGCTAGTAAGTGTCTGGGGTTGGATTTGAACTCATGAGGATGAATCTTCCTGATTCCAAGTCCAGTGCTCTATTCACTGTGTCCTCTAGTTAACCATTAAATAGGATAGGGATATAAAATTACTCAATGTAGAATATGATGGCCTTAAACTCAAGTCAAAAGGGATTTCTGCAGGCTATATCAAGCCCCATTTAGACATAGAAAACCACAAATTAACCTTATCTATGTTATATTATATTTTTATTTTGTTAAACATTTTCCAATTATATTTGGATATGATTTAGGCTGCTAGTTTTGCTATGTGTACATTTGACCAGCTGGTCTCACATTTGAGACTTTAACATAGAAAATTGTTTCTACCAAGGCAGCTCAATATTTTCATTGCAATTCAGAGAACTGGGCAGGAAAATGATTAGCTAGGACCCTACACAATAGATAGCAGAGGTGGAATTTGAATCCAGGTCCTCATGATTTTAAGGCTAGCTCTGTATCCACTATAGCATGGTTCCTCTCTTGTTCTAAAACACTTAAATTATTTGATACTCAGAAAATACTTTAAGTTTAAAAAAAGAAAAGAAAGGAAAAGAAATGTGTACCATGCAGGTATTTGACAGTTTTACAATCATTCAAAAATATATAAATATTTTGATTTGAAGGAATCTGAATTTAAAGCCTAGAATCTTAAAAGATCCAATGATAAGAAATAACAGCAATAATATTAATAATAGCTAGCATTTGTATAATACTTACTATGTGTCAGGCACTGTGCTAAGCACCTTATAATTATTTTCTCATTTGATCTTTCCCACAACCCTATAAGGGTTGTTATTATTATTAAAACAATATAATACATGATATATAAGATACCATATAATTATTATAATTGTAATTTGTAATACAATATAATTATCATAATTATGTGTGGTTATTATAATATAATGACAATCATAATATCCTTTTGTTATTATATAATATTATTATAAGGCCATTATTATTATCCTCATTTTATAGATGAGGAAACTGAGGCAAACAGGTTAAGTGACTTGCCCAGAATCTCACAATTAGTAAAGTTTCTGAGACCAATTTTTTTAAAATTCAGGCTTCCTAACTCAGCAATCTATCCACTGTGTCAACAACAATAAGCAATGCAATATGGAAATATAGATTTGGAGTCAGGAGAACTAGGTTGGAATATTAATTGCCAGTCAAACAAATGTTTATTAAGGTTTTACTCTGTAAATGGTCCTGGTTTTCTGGGGATACAAAGGCAAAATAAAAAATAGCCTCTGCCTTTAAGAAGCTTTCATTTTATTGGGGAGATTCAACTTGTAAACTGATAACTATACACAGGATTCTCTGAGGAGGGAGAGAGCACTAACCCCCTGAAGGGATCAGGAACACTTTCCCATAAAAGATGGCTCATGAGCTGAGCATGGAAGAGGCCCAGGGATCCAAAAAAAATGAAAAAGAGGTAAAACTGCATTCCAGTTACAGGGGAGAAGCCTATATAAAAGCAGTAAAGGAAGGTCAAGTTCAGGGAACAAATATCAATGAGGCCAGTTGGACTGTATTGTAAAATAGTTGAAGGGAACTGTGAAATTCTAGAGCCAGAGTAAGGGAAGGAAGGAAACAAAAATTTATTAAGCTTCTACTATGTGCCAGGGACTTGGGAGACAAAAAGAGGCAAAATACAATCTCTACTCTCAAGGAGCTTACTAATTGACTCATTGATCCTCTTCCCTCTCTCTTTGGACGTTTTCCTTGCCCACCCCTTGAACCTTGTCTGCCCCAACATTTCTAGCTTCCAGTCTCATCTCCATAGGATGGGCATTCTGTCTAATGATATGGATTTCAGCTCATCCATGCCCTGCATCTTGTGCAATATTTGTCATAAAGAAAATATCTCTTCCAGTTGGAGTTCCCAGAGAAATCTTGGAGAAGTTAATGTTTGAGCTGAGCTTTAAGGGATGGTTAAGATTGTAATAGGAAAAAACACATTCTAGGAAAAGGAAAATGGAGAAGTCTAGTTGGCATCTGATTAGTGAATAAAATGAGTAATTGTGAATTGTGGAAAAGTGAATAGAACCAGATTTTGGAAAGCTTTGACTATTGAGCTAAGGATCTTAGAATAAATTCCTCAGGTGATAATGAGCCAGTGACATTATTTGAGTAGTGAATTCAAAAGATTAAGGATATACATCAGGAAGACTAATCTAGAAGCAATGTATAGAATGATCAAAGATGGATGGGAGACCAGAGAGGAGTGGGAAAGGACCAATTATGCTGATATCACAATATCCTAGTTAAAATATAATGAAAATCTGAGTTAAAGCAGTGAAAATGGTAATAGAAAGAATAGATTCAAAAGGAGATAGCAAGTATCACTCTTCTTTCTGGAAGTATTTCAGGGGAAAAAAAAGAAGAGAGAGGATGGCAACTTTCAAGGAGTCATTGGGACATTTTTAAACTGGGGATATGTAAGCATTATTTGTCGTCCTAGAGGAAGGAGTCTGTGGATAATGAGACATTGCTGTTTGAAATGGGAGAGGGAATGATGGATGGAACAATGTTCGAGAGGAGAAGAGAAGGAATCAAGACACAAGGGAAGGGGTGAACCTAGACAAGGAGGCAGACCACCTCTCTGAGACAAGAAGAAAAGAAAAATGGAGTTGAAGTTAGAAGCTTTGAAGGACAGAATCAAGTGAGGAAGAAGGGCAACCGCTACATTCTGAGGACCTGGGTTCAAATATCACCTTGGTGATTACTTTCCGCATATCCTTGCTACCCTATTATCTTATTTAACTTCCTTGGGCCTCAATTTCCTCTTTTGTAAAATAAAGAGACTGAACTAGATAGCCTCTGAGGTTTTTTCCAGTCCAAAGATACGTGATCCAATTGAATCTCTGTAAAGTTAAGAGATAAGATCATCTGTTGACATTGAGGGGATCCAGGGTAGAAATGAGTATTTGCCAAGAAGACAAAAGGCTGGGAACAGCTGCTGTAAGGTATGTGTTAGTCAATAAGAAAAGAATGAGGGGGTTGTGAGGAAACTGTGAAGGCTCAACTGAAATTTATCTCAGGAATTTGTGACTGATGTCAGCAGTTTTCTGGGGAATTGGGAAGACAGAAAGTGAATGACAGAGGTTACTGAGTGTTACAGAGAGAAAAGACAAAGTTTAAGAGAGGGAAAAAATTCTCTACCAAAGTAAAGAGTGGGCAGACCACAGGATCCAAGTCGGTCAGGTGGGCAAGGGATACAAGAATTAGATAAAGATGAAGGTTTTGGAGGGAAGCAAGAGAAGAGGTAGAATGTGGGAATAAGAAAGACAAAATTCAAAGTCTTGATATTAAAGCAGTTCCAAGAGATGGAACATTATTGGATTTGGTCATATTAAGAGATAGTTGCAATAGAATAGAGAGGTTATCATTGGTGCAGTTGAGGAAATGCAGAAGCCATATGACCAAGGAATTAGAAGGATCAGCAATGGGATTTTTCAAATCATCAGAGGTTGGTGGTAGAGGGTAGTGTGGAAAGGAAACCTGAACAATCATATTGAAGAAGGTAGGATTGTGGACAGCTCTAAAGGGAATGAAGAGAGACTTAGAACCAAAAGATGAAAGGTTGTTAAAATGTTAACATAAATAATTCAGAACAAGGAATGTTTGGGTATCCACTGGACAGTGAAAGGATTTACCTCCATTTGAAAAGGAATTCCAGGATTGTGGTTGGGAAAGCTAACTTTCTACTAATTTGAGAAGGAGGAGTATTTGGAGAAAATATTGAGGATGAATAAAAAGATGGGAATTGTCAGAGGATACTGTGGAAAATGCTAATAGAGGACGGGATTCCAATTGGCTTGGGGAGAAATTGTATCTGAGTTAGAAAGAGATGAGAGGATAAGAGTAGATAATCTAAGGAAAGGATTTTTGCTGAGGAGAATATAAAGATTAGGAAATCAGAAGGTTGGGAGAGAAAGAGAGAGAATATGTTGTCCATGGCAAAGTCTGAATGCTGAGGAAGAATATCTAATTTATAAACTCAGGGCTCCAATTAGAATGAGCATAAGGCAGAATATTTGGATAACCTTGAGGCCCTCTGCTTGGGTCCACTCTCTCTAGCCTGATGGCCAAGTTAATGATCTATAGCCAATAGGACAATCTAAAAGGGTTAAGATCTTCCTATCTGGAAACACTAAAGGAGCATGATTGGAAATCTTCATAATTATGAATGATCTACATAGGTGAACTTGGATTTACTCATCACGTCTCACATGAGAGGGTAGCCTTTGAAATCTAGGCCAGACACTTAAGGCAAATAAAGGTAAGTCTTGCTTCACCAGAAAAGTAATACATTTATAAAATTCGTTGCTCTTAGAGATGAAACAGGAAATAAAAAGGATTCAAAAAGAATTTGGATAAATTATGAATGTCAGGGCCATAAGTAACTACTAAGGGAAAATGAATATACTTAACCTTTAAAGTTAACATCAGCTAGTATAGTACCCCTAAGGCCTCCTTTAATACAGATTGCTACAATAGGTAGATGTCAGGTCCTGTAGAATTAAAGCTCCCTGAGGATAAGGCTTTTTATTTTGCTTTTTTGTAGCTCAAAGCCTAGGACAGTGTCCTGAGCATGATAGGTGGTTTAATTAATGCTTGTTGAATTGAACTGAATTTATAGCTCTCACGTGGCTATGTCTAAGTCATTGGTGACAAAGTAGAGAATCCAGGCCTCAGTCCTACCAAAAGTCAAGCTAATATTTCTCTGGAATATTGTTCATTATATCAATTGATACAGCATTAGGAAATTTAGTGCTTGAATAGTTTCTGCCCCATAGAACCCAGAACTGTTTTATTCTGGAGAGAGGTAAAGTGGGAGGATGGAGTAATGAGCCCTAAAACATAGGACCCCTGACACAGCTAGTATCAACCTCTGAACTTTTCATGATGACCTCAAATGTTTTCAGGAAGTCCTCCTTAGCCAGACCATTGACTGAAGGGTCAATAAAACATCATTAGGAAACATCTGTAAACTGTTATGTTGCCCTTCCTATTTCTATTTTGCTGTGCTTAAGATTGGAAGGTAACATTCTATGAGAGTAATGTAACGTTTGTTTGGGATCATACCAAAAACAACAGGCTAGGAACTGTCCTGAGACGTACATGTTTACAAGCAGGGATAAATAATTTCTTCCAGGGGCAGCTATTAACTATTTAGGTCTCTGGGCTTAAGAATGTTTTCAATACATTACCAACAATGTGGAAAGCTGGGTTCATATACGCCAATCATTTAAATAGTCATTTTAAAGATCCAAACACCCTTGCTGTTAAAAGTCTGGCAGCTCATTAACAAGTATCCCATGAAGGCTCCACTTTATACAAGACCTTAACAAATCTCATCACCTTAATGCAAACCTTTATTCTGTTAAAGACTGCACCAAAGGTCAGCTTATATGGTCCTCTTTACTCAGGCTACTGAACTCCAAAGTATGAAGTAAATGTTTTCAGGCAAATGTCAGACACCAATAATTAGCTGAAAAATATATTTACCCAGAAGATAAAAATATTTGGAGACACTATCCACTTCGAAAGGAATGTTTGACCACCAATTGTGCAAATGTTAGTTAAGTAAGCAATAACATAGAACAAGGATGTGTGATATATTGTAACAGTGTTTGGCTGGAGACCCCTTGCCATCATGTGAAGTGGGGGGGTGTTTTGATGTTCTATATTTAATTTCCAGGAATAAATCCCTGTGAACCCCTTCATTGAACAGCTGAAAATCTGCTCCACAGAGATGGAAGAGGGGTGCCCGATTTTTTTGTGGTGAAGAACTGCTTTTTATTTCTTTAAAGTCTGGGGCTAGAGGGAAGAGGGGTAGTAAGGAGGAGTAGAAAAGCAGAGAAGGAAGAAATGCTGATAATGTCATTCTTGAGTTGGAGTGGATAAAGACCACCATTATTGACTTTTTTTCTCCCTAATGGAAGCTCCAACTGACCATAGAGAAGAAATTAGAGAACAAGATAGTGGGGATCAATGTGTAAACTCACTGGATAAAGTTTCAAGTAGGTTCTGATATATAAGCTGGTTCCTTTCAGATGGAAGAGTGAAACAATGCTGGAATTGGAAACAAGGAGCCAAGTTTGCCATAATCAATTGAATGGACATAATAGATGTTCTCCTCTGAAGAAATGATAAGCCTTTGCTATATTTCCCATCCTGGAAACTCCACACTTCTGTAATATAATCATCAACTCTTTTTTTTCCCTTATAGGAAACCTCCGAGTTAAATTAAACTAACCCATTTCTTTCTATAATATTGGATAGGTCAGAGAAGAGGCAAGCTTCTGGCTTTTTTATAAATGCAGTGTCAGTACAGAATGATAAGTGAGCTCAAAGGAAAGGGGGAGGGGGAATTCTTCATTAAATTATGTGATGCTGTCAATTTTACATCTAAATAAAAATTAGCCAAATACCAACATCGAACTCCTCTGTTGTGATTGGTTTATTTTTGTGGTCAAAGTGCAGGCTGAACAAACATACAAACTTTCATGAGATGGGAAATGTTTTAGTAGCAAAAAACAATTCTCGCTTGAAATTGGAGCAGTAGCAGGACATGATGGAGTCTAACATCTGGATTCAAGTCCTACTGCTTACACAGATTAATTATGTGATAAGTCATTTAATATCTCAGTGTTCCAGGCAACTAAAAATTAAAAATGAGTTGTCAATCTGCATTAGTGGAAGGCATGGAGGTGGAGCTATGTTAAGATTTCCCTATCGGAACAAGGACAGAAATGGATAGGGTGAGAAAAAGAAAGCAGTCCTTATAAAGACAATACCTGAATATGTAACTTCTTACTGTTTGCAAAAAGCCACATGAAACCTGTAGCTTCTTGGAGAATATGTAAATACGTCATTTGTTAAATTTCCCAATATCTCATCATTCCACAAATATCTACTGTCTGCTTATTATGTGCTAAGAGCTTACGGTGTGCCTTATCACTCTGCTCTTCCTAGTACCAGATTATCAGCTCCTTATTCATAGTGTGCAAATTTTTGTGGAAAGAGAATTGTCACCAGTGGATAAGATCCAGGCCCCCTTAGCATACAATCCACACTGTTATACCTAACAAATATGAAATAGTCAGCTCAACTGATTAGAACAGGAGTTCAGGCTTATATGAATCAGTACCTTCATGGCAATTAGCTCTTAGACACTTTGGCCATATGACCAAGGAATGCTTTCCTGTTTAATCATGGCCAATTTTCATATGTAGAATAGCATAAAATACAACAAATAATTACGCTACTTGAATACATCTAAATTCCAGGTTTAAAAGGTAGGATACAGGCAATAGTTTTAAGTGGTGATGGGAAGTGGTAATTTCATATTTCTGGCTATCTTGAAGGGTCAAGACTGTCTTGGATTCTTACTGTAATACTTCCAGATTTTCTTTTCAAAATTGTAATTCAATTTACTTCCATTCAATTTAATGTTATTGGTGTCATTGTTTGGTCATTTTCATTCACTATCCATGACCCCATTTGGGTTTTCTTGGCAAAAATACTGGAGTAGCTTGCTATTTTCTCTATTTCTTTTTTACAGATGGGGAAACTAAGGGAAACATGGTTAAGTGACTTGGCTAGGGTAACAAAGCTAATAAGCATCTGAAGTTGCATATGAATTCAGAAAGATGAGTCTTCCTGATTGCAAGGTCACTGCTCTAGCCTCTGTATCACTTAGCTGCCCTTTTCATTTGCTAAGCAATTAATTATTATGTGCTACTACTATCATACTAAGCACTAGGAATCTGAAGAAAAAGACTGAAAACAGTCCCTATGCTCAGAGTTTATATTCTGGAGAAGAGAAATATCATGTCCACATATAAACAAATACATCATCTTTCAAAGGGCACGAAAGGTATTAGCAATTGAAGGGAGGAGGAAGGACCTTGAAAAGAAAAACTAGATTCTGAAAAGCAACAATGAAGGGAAAAAAATGTATTCTAGACATGGGAGGCAGTTTTCATGAAGGCAAGAGGTGAGAGCAAGACATTGGTTGGAGCGAGAGTGTCAAGAGCTCTAAATAACAAATAGAAGAGTTTCTATTTTATCCTATGTGAGATGGGGAATCCTTGAACATTTTAAGGGTTTAGGGCAATGGAGTGATATTCTTGGGCGTGTTTTTTAGACATGTTAGTTGGGCAGCCATGTGAATGATAGATTGGAGAAGAAAAAGACTAACCAAGAGCTAATTAGGAGGCCACTAGATATTTATGTTGGTTACTTAAATGTGCTTCTTTCATTCATGTTATCCAATGAATAACCACAAACAGTTGTGTAGTCCATCAGGAGAATAATGAATTTTGAGTTAAACAGCATGAATTTTAATCCTACTTTTCTTATCTATTACTTCATTTCTATGATTCTGTTGATTCATGTAAAATTCAGGGTCTCTCCTGGTGCTAAATCTATGATGCAATAATGTATATTTAATAAACACAACATAATAATAAATTATATATCTCATAGTATAATATATAATAAGGATAACTCTAAGTGCTTTGAAAAATATGCTGTTTTGCCATATCACTGGAATTCTACTCATGGAGAAACTAAGTAAACATTTTTATTTATTTGTTCAATAAACATTTACTGGGTGCCCACTAGGTATCAGACTCTTGCAGAATGGTGGAAGAGACATTCAATTGACACAATATACATGAAAATATATGCTACACATATTTTGAAAATTATTAGATTTCATTCATGTTTATTTTTACCTTTCAAATATGACATCAAATTTACATTCAGAATTTACTAATATTTATGAATTCAAATAAGATCTTATACGTAAAATATCTTCTAGATCTTAAGGCACTATATAAATTTCAGCAGCTATTATAAAGTATGCAATATAATTAGTAGACAAAACTTTAGAGTGAGGATGAGCTAGGATTAGACCCATCTTTGGTAATATTGAATATATGATTATGAGCAAGTCACTTAACCTTTCATGTCCCAGGAAGCTCTTTAAGTCTATACGTTATAGAGGAAATAAAGATCTGTATTGGTGGAGGGAATTTTCCACACTGGAAGATCCCCACACCAATAAAAGCACATGTTTATACAGTCTCTCTCCTAACCCCCTCTTCCCACCTTCCACTATTAAAGAAGGAAAAAAAAAATCAAACAATAATAATTTTATTCAAAATCTAAAGTCAGAAGCAACTTGGATATTAGCTAAACCAAATTGGAATGAATGAATACTGTCTGTAATAATCATCAGAAATACTCATCATACTTTGTTTGAACTAGTGATAAAAGATTCATTAACTTCCATGGTAGCTCATTTCATTTTGGGACAGCTCTGATTGCCGTATTCCTCCTTAAAGTGGTTATAACTTCTGTCCCAATGTCCTAATTTTCCTCCCTGGAGCTAGAAAGACAGACCTTCTCAAATATAAAGACAATGTTCATGTACTTTCTTTTTTTTTTTTTCTCCAGGTCCAATAACTTAGTTCTTTCATCTAATCCTCATATTAACATGACTTTACCGAATATGTCTAACATGACCAAAATGAATGTTCAAAATTTGAATACTGGTGGCAAGAGAGAGAAGATTTGCTTGCAGAGTTTTTTCAGACTGGGCTAGAGGAGTTGAGAATGAGTAAATTGTGCAGCTGTGTGGTTAAAAGGGAGGGGGTAAGTGAAGTAAAGTGAGAAAGAACCCTTCACTGAATTTTTTTTTTTTAGATTTAAGCTGAAAGGACACTGAAAGATTGTGAGTATGAATGATGTGCACATATGCCAGAATAAGCAACTCAGAGAAAATGCTGAACTGTGAAAAGCCAAGGGATTGGTAAAATTAAGAATATGATAACACAAGCCACAAAATTAATTGGGTTAAGCAAACTCTTTTTTTTCCCTTCTAGGGAAGAATATTAAATTGAAGGCTGACTGACTTTAACAGCATCCCATTAAATAAACAGACATTTGTATGCCAAATGAAGACCTAGCTCTTATTTCTCTCCTGCCCTGCCTACTACCATTCATTCAAACACTCAGACCAAAAAGAATGACATTGGAAGAGCACTGCCTGCCCCTAAAAATTAAGATTCTTTCATCTAATACCATTTCTTAATCTTCTGGGTACATTGAGGTTGATTTGTATTAGAAAACAAGAAATACTTCTCCTGAAGACATTATTCCTCTATTGATGATCATTATTTTAAAGATATATCCTGGAACCCACCTGGCCCATTCAGAATGCATGTTTTTATATATGGAGTTTTCTTCCTACTAGTTTTTATTACATTTTACAGAAAAACAAGAGTTTTTCTTTTGGAAAGAGATAATACTATTGATGCTTCAGTTCCTGCACAAGCACAACTAAAAATTTTCTTTTAAAAAGAGCAATGGAAAACTTTTTGTATCCAACAGCCCAGATTGCAAGGATGGTCTTTGTAAATGACATAAAGTAAAAATATTGGCAAGAGGAAATCTGAAGCTTCTAAGGTGGCCAGATAAGAAACAGGAAAATCTGGAGGAAGAGCTACTCTCAGGGAACAAGAGGAATCATACATTTAGAACTTTAAGGGACTTAAGTAGCTATCGAGGTCAACTTTTTCACTTTACAGATGAAACTGAGACCCAGGGAGGTGACATTATTTGTTCAAGGTCACAGGAGCCAGAATTTGAATTCAAGTCTTCTGACTTCAAAAACTGTAACACTTCTTCCTTCTCACTACTCTGCCTCCCTCCTGATTCTAAGCTGAACCTGGGGCAGGTGGCAGTAAATAAAGTAAACATCTCCACATTTCAAAATGCTGACATTATCTGACACAAGAGGTATCCCTATAGTTATTCTTCTAAGACTCCCCTGTCAAGGAAATGACAAGATGGAGCATTAGGATTTTAGTCTATAGCTTTTTTTTTTAATAACTATAGTGGTTTCTATCACATGAACAAAAAAAAAGGGTGACATATGGGTTCCTTTAATTAAATGTGAGATTATTTATACCTGCAGCAAATTTCTCATGAGAGATTAAAACTACAAGAAACATTCTAGGAACCTTAACAAAAACATGAAAGTTTGCATCTCTTTTCTGACTTTAGGGTTACATCCAGATGCCCCATTTGTAGGTTTTCTAATTAATTCAGTAGGGTGCAAATTTTTCCCAGAGGCTTAAGCAACTCAAATACTTTACATGATCTCCCAGAAGCTTTTTTTTTTCCAAATAACAAGCTGTTTGAATCTCAAACATTCTGAGGAAGGTCACCAAGTTACAATGTGCTCCATTAAACAAAGGAATCAAAGTCAATCCAAACATAGGGTCAACCTTTACTTCCTTATCTATTGGTGGATTCTTCTCTTTGGGGATTATCAGGGACAAATTAAGTTCTACGTCCTCCTGTAGCTAAAGCTATGTCCTGGTCTGCTGACAATTGGAATGAGTGAGGAGAGGGTTGAAACAATTCACAAAATGTAAAAATAGGTACATCTATTAGTTTAGGCCATCGTAATTTTAGAAATTGAGACAGAATTCCAATAAAATAGGGAAACATTATGGGGACAAATAATCCAGAGATGATTATGGAAAATCTGATGGATGAAAACAGTAAGGAGCTCTTCCTTACTGGCAGATGGAACCTGGGGGAAGGGCATAAGCATTTGCCATACAGCTTACTGTATGGCAAGCATTGTGCTAAGTGCTTTCAAATATCCTCTTATTTGATTGCAGGGCACATAGTGGGTGGTACATTATGGGTTCTTAATAGATGTTTACTGACTGATCGATTGATCCTCACAATGGCCACAAGAAGCAGATTTTATGGATGAGGCAGTCAAAAGCTTGATAATTTGCTCAGTCACAGCTAGGAAGTGTTTAAGGCTGGATTTGAATTCAGATCTTCCTAACTCCAGACCTAGTGCTCCATCTATTGCATCGTAATTTAGGGATCAGTCAAATACAAGCTTTCCAAAAAGAAGCCAGTCACATAACAAATCATCTAGAGCCACAGAGTTGGAGGAAACCAAGGAGACCTCCTTGTTCAATCCTGTATCTGATTCCTCTTAAGAGCATTTTCAAGAAGTGGTCCAGCCTTGATTTAAAGATTTTAAAGTGAATGTAAACCCCTCTATCTTTAAAAAAATGTCTTTTCCTGCTTCATGACAGCACTAATTATTAGAAATGTTAGAAATTGATTCCTTTGATCAAATTAAAACCTTTTTCTTTGCAAAGAATTATCTTCAGGTATCTTACTTCTAATCTCTGTGAGCACTCACAAACACAGTAGCTTCACCCATAAATTACAAATAATTAACATTTATTTGGTGTTTTGAAGTCTGCAAAGTGATTTACAAATATTATCTCATTTGACCCTCACAACAACCCTATGTGGTGCTATTATTCCCATTTAACAGAGGAGAAAAACAGCTAAGCCTGAGTTAAAGCGCCTTGTCCAGGGTCACATAGCTAGTATTAAAGACCAACTTTATAGTTTTTAATAAGTGCTTATTCCTTTACTCAAGCTCCATTTGATTAGAGAATTAGAAAAAAGGGCTCCCTACCTTTTCACATGGCTCATCAATTAGCCTTTCCATGGTCAACTCTCAATTATTTGTCCCAATAAAACAGGGAAGTGCTATCTACAGTTCCATGGACTCATACCTTCCTGACACCCACAGGGCAGAGTGCCATTTTGCCATAGTCACATCAATATGATAGCTGGGATAAAGCTTGAAAGGTAAGAGAGGTAATTGTCCAGGAGATTAATCTGGGGAAGGTAAGAAATTAGCAAGTCAGGAATCAGTAAATGTGTGCATGATGACCTTCCCAGAGTATGTAAAGCTTTGTTATTGCCTGTCATTTACAGTCATTGTGATTGTCAGTTTGGTGACCAGAGAACAGGTGGGCATTCCGACTTTGAGCAAAATGACTGTAGGGTTCGTTGACTGCACAGGGGACATAATCAAGCCCTGGTACTGTGCATGCTGTGTCCCTTCTGTGAATTAGCAGAGTTTAAGTTTTGGGGCCTTTGAATGAATTGCATCATTTTTTTAATAGAAGAGAGGATTATAAATTCATTTACTCTCAAAATATTGGGCAAAGGGCATGGCTGTTTCATCATTTTCACAACTAGCCATTATAAGATCTAGAAAATATTCTGTCTAGATCATGGTATAAGGAAAATGGCTTGGGTTTGACAATCAAAAGATTTGCAATTCAGTCTCAGCTCTGTCAATAAATATACATATGACTTTAGATGAGTCCAACATGCTTGGATCTCAGTTTCTTCATCTGAAAAATGAGAATTTGACTAGATTTCTTCACAGGTTTTTCCTTCCTACATTTAGCATTTTTTTTTAGCTCCACTGAAGGTTGACTGAACATAAAAGGGAATAGTTGTAAATAAAAGCAGATCCACTTATAGGATAAAAGAAATCTTAGTCTCATATATGTGGGACACATGATGCCTCAGCACCATTATCTATCTCAACAGCATTCTTACCTCCTGTCAGTAAGTTTCATGTTATTTATATGGAATTAAGTAAATTCAAAATAACCACAAACTCTTTTCTTACCAGAATTGCTCATGGTGTTACACCGTCATGGAAGATCTCTCTAATAGGGCTTTGAATGCTTCCAGTTTGTGAAGAAGAGACTTGCTTGGAAGCTGAGAATGGGGCATTGAAAGGCAAAGAGGCATACTGGGATGAAACAAAGGATTATTTTAAAAAACGACAGAATCCAATCTTTCTAATGAGCGATGAACCTAGTGGCAGAAAGTCCTAAGATTGAGCAAGTTAAACCCTATTTGCCTCAGTTCCCTTATCTATAAAATGAATTGGAGAAGGAAATGGAAAACCACAATGTCTATGGTACTTGCTTACCTGAGTCTCAAATTATAGAAGGCATTTACAAACCTTAAGCTATTATAAAAATGAAAAGAATTTCTATCATCCCTATCAGTAATTTACTTAGCTAGAATTTATATAGCATTTAAAGTAGGTACTACCTATCTATTATTCCCAATTGAAAGTTGAGAAAACTAAGGCAGAATACAATTAAACGACTTGCCCAGCTTCACCCAGCTAATAAGAATTTGAGGCTATATTGAAATCAGGTTTTTCTGATTTCAGATCCAGGGAACATTTTATCCCTGTGCCACTTGGCTGCAAATTGACAACCAAATGAAGTAATGAATCTATAAACAAAGTGCCATGTTAATATAAACCATTATTAGTAAATTACATGATTTTAGTAAAACCTTATTAATTTAGAATTTGTGATCAACTTC
Source organism: Myrmecobius fasciatus (assembly GCA_023553655.1). Lineage (NCBI taxonomy): Eukaryota > Metazoa > Chordata > Mammalia > Dasyuromorphia > Myrmecobiidae > Myrmecobius > Myrmecobius fasciatus. Next base: position 34,227 of record JAJPUD010001506.1, on the reverse strand, counting down.
AATTTTAAGATGTGGTTTTCTTTACCCTATGAGAAGTATATAATTTAACTTCTAACATATATAGATTTGATCTCTCAATTAAACTACAATTTTCTTGAGGGCAGGGAACTATGACCTTATTTCCCCAGTGACCCAGAATAGTTCTAATCACATAATTCTAGGCACTTGAGCAGAGATGGTCAAATATCTCTAGATCTGAAATTATAAGATTCAAATTTCCCCCTCCTGCCTTGTTTTCCCATACCACCTCAGTTAGAGCAAAATAGCACTATTCTATCCTTCGACAATTTGGTTCCAGGGTTGTGGGAGGAAAAAAGTTAATTACTAAACCCTCCCCAAGTGAATAGTTTAGCCTTTATTTAGCTAGAGCACCAGGACAATCCTGTGAGCTTTTTTGCCTCATGACTAAAGATGGGTGGTACAATAAATTTCTGAAATCAAGAAGTAATATTTTTGTTCTCAGAGTTAATTGAGTTAAGTAGTTGATTTGGGGGCACTAGAGAACATAAACAGAAATATGTTTTTTTACAAGCATATGAATTTCACAGGTCTTGCATTAATTATCACTTTTCAAAGTTACAGGCATTATTTAAACTATGTAAAAGAGTAGGTTTTTTTTTTTTTAAAAACTATGTAAAGTAGTCCACATATGGAAATGGAACTGTCAAGAGAACCATAATTTGTGAATTTGTCAGGTATGTTCCTTTCGCTTAGTAATAATAAGTGCTGAAATGGATTGAATGAATGCACTTCTCTCATACTGAAAGTAGTTAGGGTTCTGTCTTTTAGTTTTACCATTTTAATTACAATTTACTCAGCTCAAATCAATAGAAATTGCTAATCCACAATCTATCAATTGAACTCAACAAATTGAGCTCTTATCATGTATTTGGATGATAGAAAGAGGACAAAACAGTCTCTTTCTTCAAGGTTATTAGAACCTGCCTTGGAAACAGCTGCAACACACATGAAACAATTATGAAACAATGGAAGACACAATTCAATTGAAAACTGTGTGGTACAAGCTCTTAGATCTTTTGGAGTTCAGCAAAAATAGAAAACAGCAGGAGCTACAAAAATTGTGGAAATTTTCATGAAAGAGGCTGCTGACCTTGAAGGATACCTTTGTTGTTGTTGAGTTGTTTTTCACTTGAGTTTGACTCTATGATGCCATTATGGAGTTTTCTTGGCAAGGATACTAGAGTTATTTGTCATTTCCTTCTCTAATTTATTTTACAAATGAAGAAATAGAGGCAAAAAGGGTTAAGTGATTTGCCCAGGATCCCACAGCTAGTAAGTGTTTGAACACAGAAAGGTGAATCTTCTTGACTCCAGGTCAGCACTCTACCCAATGTGCCACCTATCTGCCCTATGAAGAATATCTAGTATTTCAATAATTTGGACTGTCCCTAGGTCACAAGATCTTACTATAAATAGGGCTTGTTTTGACTGGTATCCTATCTTGAATTGTAACTGTCTCAGGGCAAGGACTGCATAGCAGTGTTAGAGCAAACCCAGCATACCCTACAAGCACAGTTTATAAATTCACTTATTCGAGTTGGCACCTTAACTTTGACTACTAGCCATGGATTTGCACCATATTTAAAACTCTCAGAAACATTTGCTACAGAAAAATTAGCATCTGATTGCTAAAGAATATATTGCTTTTGGCTTCATGTGAGATGAATTACAAGTGTTCCAAAAATTATCTGTAAATAAATATTTCTCTTTAATATTTCAATTTTTTCAAGTAACATATTTATTGTATTTCCTTCCTATTTTCTCCCAATTTGACAAAAAAAAACAAATAAAACTAAAACTAAAAAAATCCTCCTTACAAATATATGTATATAGTCAAAATCATCCCTGTCCAAAAGCATATATCATTCTGCATATTTAATTTCAAATGTTTTACTTCTGATTGATCCTCAGTAAGAAGCTTCAATCAACACTCAGTCTACAATTCTTAAGACATCCATATGTCTGGTTTGTTATTTATTTATTCACCATCACCACGGTGATGAAAATATGCTTTCACTGGTATAGACAGCAGCAGATAAGAAATTCCTCCAGTGCAAATCAGTTCTTTTTTAGCAATCAGTCTTATTGGCCTAGAGCATGTAGAAGGTGAATTGACAGGATCATATAAAAAGAAAGTGACAAGGAACCCTTGAATCTGGTTTCTCTTGGTTCCAACAGCAGTTCTCATTTATTCAACAACCATTCATCAAAAACCTACTAAGTGCAAGGCACTGGGGTGGGCATAAGAGATAAATAAATAATCAGTGACTTATGTCCAACTCTCAAAAGTCGATATTCTTTAGGGGAAGGGTTGTGCAAGATTTACAAATAAGTAGAATGCAATGTAGTGTTTGATGGAGACAAAGGAGATTTCTGGATAAAAGGATCCAGATATACTTGAAGAAAGAGCACATTCAGATTGGAATAGCAAGGAAGGCTACAATTGAGCTGGGTCTTGAAGAAACATCAGGGTTCTGAGAAGAGGAGATGAATATATTCCTGGCAGAAGAGAGTGCCTACAGTCGCTCTGAGGTGGGAAAGAGCTGAGTTTCTTCTCTCAGTTCAGGGAACAGCCAGTCCACTTTGGCTGAAATTTAAGAGCTGTCAGCTGCTCTTTAAAGGAACCCTGTAGTAACTCCTTCCAAAAGAAATAGGGACTTAATAATACAGACCATCACCTCCCAAAGCAAGTGGCTTTGTTGTTTGCATTTTTTAGGTTTAAGTTTTCTTAAAACTGGGCTAACTTTTATTACAAAACTTTCCCACTCTTTTAATTAGGCTCTGTTGTTTTTTTGTTTTAATAATGGAAATAATCCACTTTGCTCGGAGCTATGTTTTTCTCATCAGTTTCACTTTCTCTTTTGGAATGCCCTAGGAATTCAACAAAAGCTTTAAGGTGATGATTAAATCTTGAACCACCTTTAAAAGTTTCTTAAAAAATACTAAATTCATGGTCCTTTTCTGGTCTGGTTCCTTGACTCTGGTGATAATCCTAATTTATTTAACAATATCCACAGAGTTAGTAGTGTTAATGCTTAATTTGAATTATGGCCTCAACAAACACAAACAAATAAAACCAGGAAATGACAGAATCAAAAGCTTGCCTTTTGAAGAGTGACTCAGGTTTGAGGAGGAAGTTGTCTATGTGGTATAATATGCTTAGGAATCTGGACAGGTCAGTTCCAGGCCCCATTTCACTCTTCATCCCCTGGATGACCTCAGCAAGACACTTAATTTTTGTGACTCCATTCACAAAATAGGTCCATATCACTTGCCTTACCTGCACCTACTTCAGAAGATCATCTACGGATTAAGTAAGATAAAGTATATAGAAATGCGTTGAAAAGTGCAAGCTGCTATACAAATGTTCAGAGAGCACTTAACACACTAATTCTACTAGATCGTTTAAAACATTTGACTAGTGTGGAACGGTATAGGAGTTGAAGAATCCTATAAATATAACATGATTTGCCATGCATTTGCCGGCATATTTCACAGAATCATTACTTGTGTTTATATGTCTATTTTTAAAAGGTTCTGCATTACTAAGAGTTTTATTTCAGTCACTAAGATGAAGACTTTTGCATTGCTAGCTAAAATTAATGTAAAAGCAACTTGTAAAGGTAAAAAAAAATACTTTAGAGAGTGGGAGAAAGATAATTGTATCAACAATTATGATTTGGGAAATGCAGATCAAAATAAGCAGAATCAAAAGAACATTTAGAATAATAATAATAGCATTTATATAGCATTTTAAGATTTATATAGTTCTTTTAAGGTTTGGGGGATGAACTGATGCAGATCAAAATAAGCAGAATTAAAAGAACATTTAGAATAATAGTAATAGTATTTATTCAGTATTTTAAGGTTTGCAAAACTTTATAAATATAATTTCATTTGCCTCCCACAAAAAAGCTTCTGAGATTGGTATTCTTATTAGCCTCATTCTATAGATGAGGAAACTAAGGCAGCCAGAAGTTACATGACTTGCCCAGGATCTCACAGCTAATAGGTGACTGAGGCCACATTTGAACTCAGATCTTTGACTCCAGCCAGCTCTCTTCACTGAGCCATTCATCTATCTTTAATGAAAATATAAATGTATAAATATATAAATATATAATGAAAATAGAAGTAAACGAAACTACAAGAAATTGAAAAATCAATAATGGCCCCAAGAACAGAGCATCTCTTATCAGACAGAAAGGCAGAGGACTTGGGGTAAAAAAAAAAAAAAAGTTGCATATGTTGCTAAAACCTGATGATTATATCTACTGTTTTTGTTTAACTAATTTTCTTTGTTTCAGAAGAAGGTTCAATACAGGGCTGGGAAGAAAGAAGGACTGGCACAGAATTATGTACAGAAAAGGTTGTGATGCGACAACAAAAGGCATCAATAAAACTTATTTTTGCCAAACAAAAATTATGAGTTGTTTTTTCTTATTTATTTTTCACCAAAGATAAAGTGAAAACATTATCTGACTACAGCAACAGAACTTTCAAATATGTGTTTGGTGGTGAACAAAAAGCTCTAAAAAGCAATTAAAACATTCCCAGCATTTATAACATGAAAGTGAATTTTAAAATTAGCCCAGAAATTCAACTCAGCAAGGCTTAGAATGGGATGCAGTTTGGGGTTTTCAAGTACAGATATTTTTGGTCATTGTCAAACATTGCCTTGAACATCATAGGTGCTTAATAACTGCTGCTCAAATTCAATTGTTTACAACAAATTTCACATTTCTTTTCAAGTGGAAATGATTTCTTTTACCCTTTTATGGCTTGCAAATGGATGAATAGGTAATTGCTCATATATTCCAAAAGACTCAATCTTGAGCTAGGACTAAATTTGGATAATTTCATTCGGAACAACTTCTTTTGGGGAAGATAGAAGTGAGGGAGAGGGAGTAAAATAAATGAGTATGACTGACTAAAAGAAGCAGAGGTTTTCTGGAATATCTGTTTCTTTAAAAAACAAAAGTGCCAGTGGCCATTTAGAAACACATTCTTCAGCAGTGAGTGCACCATAAAAGAGCTTTGAACACCTTTGCTGATTTCAAAGCATGACAATATCTTTTTAATGACCTCAGCTTCCCACTCCCAGTAACTGAGGACTCCTCGTTCCCAGAACTGACAATGAGCAGCTTAGTGTCAAAGGTCCTTTCCACCTATGAGTCTCTGTTAGGATTTCCTGCCAGCCCTGGTTAAGAACTGCCCCTAATGCTGACTAGTTCTGCTGGTGACACAAACTTTTTTTTTTTTTGATCTTTATATACTGAGAGCTCAATTAAGGTATCCTTACTGTGTGATATTCCACACAATCAGGTTTATTATGTTTTTTCTTGCAATATATACTACGTGCCTTCAAACTTCTGTCTGACACTTGCATTGGGGGTATAGTCCTTTGTACCCCTGCAGAACAATAAAATATTAAACAAGTAATGGCATCAATTCACAAGCATTTATTAAATACCTATTATATGCTAGGTGCTGGCTGTACAAAAACAAAATTCCCTTCTTTGCAGACCTTGCATTTCACAGGCAAAACAACAAAAATTAACAATCTTTAATTGTTTGCTCAAGGTAACAAAGTAGAAAGAAACCTAGATGAATCTGGAGTCAGTTTCTCATTTCTTCTCTGTTTAAAGAAGGGATTAAATGAACCTTCCTGATTTAAGTAGACTCATTTTGCTCTGGGATGAATATTACAGGTAAATTAATAGCAACAGAAAGTACCCTACATAAACTTGTCAGTTACCTCCACAATCACGTGGTCTGTTTCTCTGTAACACACTAGAGGATATCTGAAACCACAACAGAAAGTCTGTTGTGAACTAGGCAGGCAAAGTACCTAGACATGAAGTTCCCGACGATGGTTACAGGGTTTGGATGTGAAGAAATATAAATAAATGGTGTTTTCCCATTTCTACAATAAATAGATCATGCAGGACTCCTGAACTGATCATTGCAGTAGTAGGAAAGGACAATTGTTTAAAATAAGTCACACACCCAATTTTTTTTTTTAAAAGGAAAAAGAAAATTGATGTTTTTATGGAGTAGTTGAATGTGGGTCAATGAATTTCAAAAAAAAGTCTCTCTTATCTTCATATTACCAGACAGAAAGCATGAAGGTGCACAACAATAAATGTTTAAGCTCTCTGGGGACAGAAACTATTTTTCTTTGTCCGTATCCCCAGAACCTAAGCCCATGTTTGGCAAGTATTGGTACTTAATATTTCCGGGATAGATAAATGGATGGACCGATAAACAGATTGATGGAAGGATGGATAAATTTCACTGGCTGGTAGGCCTTTCACCCCAGGAGGCAGGATATAGCTATCATCAACCTCCTGCTGGCAATGAACTGCTATAAGAGCCGACCTTCTCATTCTTAGCAAATCTGAGCCAAATAGCCAGCAAAGGAAAACTGAATCCAGAATTAATAATATTGTCACTAGAAATAGTAACAGAGGCTGTAACCACAGCAGAAGTGCTGCTAATCATTGGCCAAGATACTTCATTTTGGTCAGCCTCTCTCCCTCTCCCTTCTCCCCCCCTTTCCCTATTCCCTAACTCTCTCTCCTTCTTCCTCTCTCTCCTGCTTTCTCCCTCTCTCTGTCTTTGTCTCTATCTCTCTGTTTCTATCTCCATCTCTTTCTGTGTGTCTCTCTTTCTCTGTGTGTATCTGCCTCTTTCTCTCTGTCTCTCTCTTCTGTCTCTCTCTGTCTCTATTTCCATGTTTTTTTCTTTCTCTTTCTGTATGTGTCTGCCTCTGTCTCTGTCTCTGTCTCTCTGCCTCTCTCTTTCTTGTCTCTCTCCCTCTCTCTTTCTCTCTGTCTCTGTCGGTCTCTGACTCTCTGTCTCACAGAAAGCAGCCATGATGGCAGAAGGCTGTGGATGCCCAGAGACATGCTTCCTGCCAAGAACTTCCAGATTTGAATTTTCAAATACTAATAATAGTACCTGCCTGATGTGTTATCACTTTTCACACAAGTTTTTTAAAGAGCTTTTTCCAAATGTGAACTGATGAGTTAATTCCTACAGTGACCTCTGAGAGTAAAGAATAGGAACATACACAATTTCCCAGGTAATGGTGGCAAGTATTTCATAAACATTTCACTATTTTTTCCCCTTTTTATTCTCTCTGGCCAGTACAGTGGCTTACCCAGACAGGAGCCTATACTCTGTAAAGGCTTGTTGAATGAATGAATAAATGAATGATTTTTATGCTGTCTCCATTATCATCCACCTATCTTTATCAAGTACTTTTTCTGTATTAGTTGCCAACGAGGATGGTTATGGCCCTCTTGGATAGCTTGCTAGTTAGTTGAGAAGGTGCCTGTCTATGGCAATATGAAAAAAAAAAAACAGGCTGAAGGCCAAATTAAGGGACACAACCTGTAAGTGAAGCAGAACCATTAGAAAGAACAGAATCAGTAATTCTAAATTAAACCCAGTTTAATTACTGGGTTTAATTACTGCCTCAAAAACTTCCCAGCTATGTGAAATGTGTTGATTGAATTGAATTAATCCTCTGTGAGCCTCAGTTTCCTAATTAGAAAATGGAAAACAAACAAAAAACTCCACCTGCATTAGTTTACCCAGTTATTATGAAGAAAGTTTTATAAACTTTAAAATGACAGGGAAATGAACTAGAATTCTGATTGCACTGACAGGAAACTCCCTTTGGCAACAGAGATAGATCCTTTCTCTACAACTATAATTTTAGACAGTTGCCTAGAAATGTCATGTGAAACAAATAGAAAAGGGGGGGATTAAAGCCTATGGGCTTCAATAATGACTTAGAAAACCACATATTAACATTATCTATGTTCTATTTCCATTTTGTTAGATATTGTTAGATTACATTTTAATCTGGTTCCTGAGTACTAAAGTCATATAGCCAATGCAGCCACCAGGTTGACTCTCTGGCCAGAAAGCTAAAATGTTAAGTGATTTGTCTGTCCAGTGTCAGCAAGTCAGTATGCATTAGAGGAGGCATTTGAACCCAGGTCTTCCTGGTTTGCTATGTACATGTCACATCCTGCTGCTTCTCTTAATAAACCTTTGATTGCTATATGAATATGAGTTGTTTTTTTTCTGAGCCCCAGAGTGTGGGGCCAGATAATTTCTAGAGCCCCTTCTTAGATCCTTTCACTAGAGACTAGGCCTGATGTGGCCAGGGAGAAGGTTAGGCTTGTTGGGCACTTCGATAAGTGTGAAGAAGGCAGGCAAAAGGAGAATGCCACAGAAGAAGTACAAAAAACAAAGGTAGAAGGGACGGAGCAGGATGCATTCAGACAAACAGGCCCGTTTGACCATAGCAGATGATTCATGTAGGGCAGAAATGGCAAATAAAGATAAAGGTGAGGGTGGAATTCCAAGAGCTATAATGTCAGACTAAGGACTTTGGACTTGATTCTTGGGATAATAAGGGGGCCACTGAAGGTTTTAAAACAAGGGTGAAATGGGCAAGCAATAATATAGCAAAGTTTAAACTGGTTTTAGAAGTGTCATGTAATTTGGAAGGGGGGTATGAAAAAATATAAACTACTAATTAGGGGATTATTCCAGCTTTTTAATCTTTCATTTTATTTTATTTTTCAATTAAGAAATATTTATTTTTTATTCTTCCTACTCCATGTCTACAACTCTATTCAATGGGGGAAAGGGGAAAGAGAAAATTAAAATCCATGTAACAAATATGAATAATCAAACAAACAAAAATTCCCACTTTAGTCATATTCAATAATGAGTATGCATTCTGCATCTGAAAGCCACCACCTTTCTGTTAGGATAAGAAACTGCTAATAGCTCTTAATGTCCATTGTTCTTTAGTTCTGTACTTGGGGGCTTTATGTCTGCCTGATTGGATCCAGCCAGAGAAATCCTCCATTCAGCCTCCAGTTCATCCCCAGTCCAAAAGAACACTTGAAAGACAAGGCAATTTCATCCAGTGTTGTTTTTATGGTTCAAATGATCCCAATATGGCCCAAAGATTATCAAATCACAAATTTCCGAATCAATTCAAAATTATGCTAAAAGAATTCAATTCGAAACCTCATAGAAAACCTAATCCAGTTCTTGATAAATGACCCAGGAAACCAGTGTAAAAACAGGTATTTTGGAGTAGTTTGAATTCTCTGGATTTACACAGGAAATGCCTGGTCTGTCTGAGATCAGAGTGGACTTTAGGTAGGAAGGTAAGGGGTGAAGTTATTGATATTTTTCTCTCACAAATGCACCTGAAGGAGCAGAGTGCAATCTGACCTCTTTGGAGAGAGTTGTGCTATCATGTTCCTTCATGAAAACAACCCTTGGAAGGAAGCAGAATATGGATCAGGGCAGGATGAGGAAAGTAAGGTCCTGGGCTGCAAGAGAAGGACTGCAGAATCCTAAGGGTTGGGGTCAGTATCCCAGTTAAGGGACTGGGAACAGCAGTACTATAGATATAGGGGTCCACGTTGCAAGGGTTAACAAGAAACATGCCCCCTAGTTGTCAGCACCCTATTGGATGCCAGCCTTAGTCGCCCCTCCTAGTTATGGATTTCAGTGACAAAAGAGCTATTCTAAGCTGACTCCAAAGTTGGCGCAAGAATATGAACAGCACAGGACCAGCTTTACTGCAGCAAGGGACTATGATGAATGAGATTGGATATTACATTCCCACCTGATTTGACCATACTCCCATGCTACCCATACAGATGAGATCTTACTGTCAGCAGCTCTGGGAGGGATTCTATGTATCCGTGGACTTCATTTTCTACAATTCTACATTTATTGAACACACAGAGGGCACAAGCCCACTGGCTCACTCACTCGTATAGTGCCCAGGATAGCCTCCCACAAGCATCTGAAACACTTGATCCTGATGTGGATGATGAGGTATCCTTTAAGGTTTAGAGCAGAGGATGATTAAGAAACAATGAGAGAGTGAGATCGAAGCAATGTAATTTCTCCCTGTGAAAGTCTGGCAAGGGCAGAGGGGTTAATGTCTGTACATTTCTAAATATGGAATGCAATTTTAAAAAGCTGAACACAGCAGTGACTCAGTTTTTTTTTTTTTTCTTCCCAAAAGAGCTGCTCCAATGGCAGACCAACCCTTATCCCTATACTGGGATATTCTTTCAGGATGACTCCAAGGGAAGTAAGTGTCACACCTAATGAATCACCCACCAACCCTGCTTCCTTCATGGAGTACCTGAATGTTCCCTGAACTTCCTCTCTGTGGAGTAAATACCTAGGTTCAGGCCGCTTACCTTCTGTGATTCACAGAGATAACATACCAATCAGCTTAGATCTTTTTTATTTTTTTTTTTCCCATTCCCCTCCAGCTATGTCCCAAGAACATTGTCTGTACAGTAAATTTTATTGAGGGAAGGGGGTCTAAAAACCTAGAGTTTGAGTCAGGAGGGAGCTCCAATAAAGGCAGCCTGTGGGCTTTAACCGTTGTCCTTAACATAATATAGTTATAAGTCACGTAAATCAGTTGTTTAAAATTAACTCACTGAAACATAGGAGGTGGGACAAGTGCCAGAGGATATATCCACCAGCCAGCTGGGCCTAACAAAATGGCAATCCAAAGACTTCTCAAGATTGAATCCTAGGGCAAGACTCGTAGAATTTCAGAAGGGTCTTGAAGGTCATCCACTCTGACCCTCTCCTCCTACAAAAAAGGAAATTAAAATCTAGAGAGGTGATATGATAGGGCTGAGATGGTGCAACCAGTTAGTGGCAAATCCAGAACTAAAATCCAGATACTATTTACAAGAATCATCATTTTAGAAGTGGAGAACTCTTAAGTTAGAATTTTAGAAGGCTTTTAATTACAGGTGAAGAAGCAAAGAGTTTGAATAACTTGCCCAAAGATAGTCAGGGGTAAGAAGGGAATATAAACCTACAGACTCCATTCCCAAACTGTCTCCAATTGTTGTAAGTTTTCAGTGCCTTTTCCACTCAACCAAGATAAAATCATTCCAAGCCTTTTCGGAAACTGAAACAAGCCTAGGTCAGAGCTGAGAAAACATTAGCAATTTATTAAATCCTTCCACACAATTACAGCATGATTTTATGCTGTTGGGTATGCATTCTTCCTTACATTATGGAAGCCATCAGAGATCATAAAAACAATAAACAGATACCTAGCTGGCCACCATAAAATGTTGTTCACTCCAAGTTTCTCTCTTGGAATGAGAACAATGAGTTTGTTTTCACTCTGAACTTTCTAACAACCTGGACAAACAAAGCCATACAAACACTGACAAACTGTCCTGCTTAGAGACGTTTAGCTGATGACATTCTTGTTACTGAAACAGGAAGTGACTCAGCCTTGGCAACGACAGATCATATATTTTACTCAGTTGTATTAGGTCATTAAAAAAAAAAAGTCACAAGGCAACTGTTTTGTTTTGTTTCAAATAACTCCACTGGAGAAAAAATGATTAAAGATAATTTATGCTTTAGAAAATTATCTAAATATTCTGAAGACCTATAGAAAAATTTTTGGAAATCCTTCTCTTTTCAAATAATAAACTCATTTCAATAAGAGAGCTTAACATAGTTTTCATCACTGTTACTTTTTTAGGTTTTTACAGTGGGACCAGATCTCTTCTTTATTCAGATTAGAATATCTTAAATATTCTTAAATCTTAAAAATTAATGTACTCTAACATTGGGCATGTAGGCCTGGCTCTTTAAGAAACATCTGGATAAGTACTGCTACTGGCTGAATATTAGTAATTGGTGAGTTAAACTGTTCAGTAAAGACAACAGATCCTAATTATTTTAGACTGCCTTAATTTGGAATATATGATCATCCTGACAGGAGTTAGGTTGAAATCTATCTTTGCATGCTCCCCCCTTTTTTTAATAGATAGTGCAAATTCATATTGTAAATGAGATGTCAGGGGAAATTTTCAAATCACCCAATATAACTATTTCATATAACCTCAGGCACATTAGAATAGTCTGAAGTTAAACACAATTAAAATGTTAACTAAAAACCTTCGATTTTTGACCCGTTTTTTGTTGTTTTAGAAGCTCAAGGTTACAAAAGACCACAGAGATCATGAAAGCTACCCCTAATCTGAACAAGAACTTATTCTACTCAACAAGTAGTCATTCAATATTTGCTTGAAGATCTTAAGTAAGATTTATACACACCTCCTATGTCCCACCCTGCCCCAAACACTCAAGATAGCCCCATTTCACTTTTGTACACTCTGCTCAAGGGTTGGCTGGTAAATATTTAACAAGGGGGAAGGGAAAGGAGAAATACACCCACAAAACACTTTAAATTTAACTTACATTTTCTCCATTACCTTCTTGGGTCTAGACAACTAATACAAAAAAAAAAAAAAAACAAAACCCAACAACAACTGATAAATCAAGCCTTGATTCTAGTGTTTATTCATTTCCAAGACATAAATACTCACACTGAAAATTTAACAATTGGCTTCAGCATACCCTTAGTTCTAATTGTCAGGAAGTTTTTTTCTTAGAACATGATTAAATTTGCTTCCTTGCAACACCCATCTACTACTCCTGGTTTTGCTTTCAAAGGCCAAACAGAATAAATTCAAACCCAAATTAATGCCATCTCATTAAAACATTTGTTTTAGGGACTACTAATTAATACTATTACTATTACCATCACTACTATCACTATTATTACTACTACTGGCTGGCTTCTTACCAAGAACTTTAAGGTCTGCAAAGCACCTTATAAATAAATAAATAAATATATGTATTCACATATATACACATATACATATATATACATATATAAAATCTCATTAGATCTCCATAAAAATTCTGTAAAACCATTGTTATTATTACCCTTATGTTCAATTTGTTAGAAGAAACTAGAGATGTTAGGCCTAGAGAAAAAAAGATTCACTGGAGACATGTGAAGTTATCTTCAAAAAACTATCATAAGGAAAGAAAGATTCAGTGTGTACTACTTGAGTTCAGAGGACAAAATGAGAAGTAATAGATGAAAATTGTAGAAAGATTTTAGCTCATGGAAAGAAAAACTTCCATTTGAAGCTATAAAAATGGACTACTTCAGAAATGGCAGCTTCCTCATCACTGGTGCTACTCAGATGAAGCCTTGATAACCATGTCACAGATGCTCTCCTGGGACTCTCCATGATTTCTGAGGTTCATTGTAATTCCATTTCTGTGATATGCTGAATTCACTTTTGAACTTGACCTATAAATGTTGGGGCATCACTCCATAGGGGATGTCTCTGGGCAGTTGGAAATAGGGAAGAGAGTTTTTTTTGCTTGCTGTTGGTTTTTTTTTTCTTTCCTATTCAACAAACCCTTAAGAAACATATCTTATGTTCGAGCCTTTTTGCTATATACTGAGTTCAGGAGAGAGATTGAAGATAGATATATAGTTTTGAAAGATATTATATTTGAAAGAGGTTATACTGAGTGAATTAGATTGCAAGGGACAAGATGAAGAAAGGAAAGACTGGAGATAAAGCCTTTGGGACATCCATACTTGGCTGGGATAGTGGTAGGAGAAAGATAAAAAAGAAAAAAAATCAAATAGTAAAGGAATGAGAAGAAAGCAGTTGGGTAGAATAATCAGAAAAAAAATCTAAGTCAAAGAATTCAAGTAGCAAAGTAGGGATGGACCAATAGTGTCAAATGCCAAAGAAAAACCAAGGAAATTTAATTAAGAGAATGGTTCATTGGATTTGGCAAATCAGAGAACATGAGTGACAAAAGCCCATGGTTCTCTTCAAAATTAAGCTCAACTGCCACATGAAGCCTTTTTTTTAAATCCTACTTAGTTGGGATAGCCAAAATTATTTTGTATTTACTTTTTACATCTTTTACTTTTATTTCCCAAATGATGAGATCACAATCTACTTGAGTTTTGAACATTTTTTAAACTTACTACTCTTTGTCAGTTAATAAACATTTATATAAATCCCTATGTGCCAGCTATCATGCAGGAAGATAAACAATAGTCCCTGCTTTGGAGGAGCTCAATCTGCTGGGGAAAATAACTTACAAAAAGAAGAAAAAAAGTATAAACAAGCTAGATACAGGATTAATTGGAAATAATCTGAGAGAAAACACGGGAATTAAGGGAGATGAGGAAAGAGTTACTCCTCTCAATGAAGTGCTTTTGTTGTGTATCCCCAGAATCTACAATAGTGCCTAGAACAGAATAGGAGCTTAATTAATATTTTTCAAATTGAATTGAAGCAAATAAAGTTATAACCAGGACTGGGAAAGACAGAAGAATGTGAAGAGTCAGAGAGGTGTGAATTACAGGTGGTAGGTCTAGATGGCTATAGGATATAAGCAGTTAATGATGGACAAGATGACCTTTCTAAGTTTCAGTTTCCTTGTCAATAGGATGGGGTCTTTGCTAGGATTGAATGATATAATATGGATAAAAAGTTTGGTAGAATACACAACACTATGAAATATATTGTTACTATAGCAAATGGGAATTCATCTTACAGATGTAGACATCATTTACTTTTTAATATTTCATATACTCAAAGTTGAAAGGGAGTGAGTGCAGAGGTAAGGCCCATATATTGAGACTCATATAAGTTAAATGATTTGCTCAAGTTCCCACAGTTAGGTAGTGATAGGACCTTATTAAACAAGTCACCTAATCTCTAGGACTCAGTTTCCCCATCTGAAAAAAGGAATCAAACTGTCTCCAGTCAATTAGTGCAGGGTTTTTTTGTTTGTTTGTTTGTTTTTTACTCCATAAAACCAAGCAAATTTTCTTTTATTATTTTAGTTAGAATGCAGCACACTTCTAAGTGATTTGAAATGTGCTCATACTCAAAAGAACAGAGTCTTGTGTCTGGAATTGTTTTTCCTGTAAATTTTTTCAATGAACATTTATCAGCTAAAATGGTTGGTTTTATATTTTTAAATACTGAACCAAGGAAGCATAAATGGTTCCTATCAATAAAATGATGTGAGAATGTACCACATGCAAGCCTGTTGATAATAGTACAATGCCACCATTTTATCTCGTTTAGGCATGGGGATGGGGTTAAAGAAAGTTTCTTTTTCTTTTTTCCTGCTAGCCCAACAGTGCCAGAATTATCTGTTCCTGACACACTGTACACAATCTAATTTAAGTATATGTGTGCATAAAATTTACAGACACCCATATGTTTGTATGTATGTGTGTGTCTATGTATGTGTATATATGTATATACATACATACATATACACACTTCACATATTATTCTGGATTGGCAGTCCTAAAAACATAATGTGGCCTCCAGCCACATCTTCAGAATTAAAGCAATTATATCTATGAATGTGTGAAAATGGGAGTTCCTTTAAAAAAATGCCTGGATCACATATGAATTTAATGGGTGGTGTTTGTTCACCAGAATCCATACTGGGAATCTCATTTCCATGATTACTCCTCCATCATTTCCCTTGTGACATTAAGATCTCTTTATAATTTTCAGGCTCTAAAACGACAGATTTCATTGGTTTGCTTTTTAGAGTAACATGTTTTCCTGTGTTCTGTCATGTAATATTTTACCTTAAAGGATTAAGAAAACAGCTATCTGGTCTGCCATCTGGGAAAGAAGACTCGATTCAGGGGAGTGACTTATGATTTCACACCACAGCAGCTCGAATAGCTACAGTATGATACCCATTAAATATATTGACAGTCATACCTTAACATTTTCACAGGAGCGTGACAACATGTTATTTCGAAAATACATTTCTTTTTTGGCTAGGCAGTTCCAGGATTTAACTACTAACAAGATGTTGCATTTCAACAAGTTAACCTTATAAAACAATGTTATAAATAGTACATTACTAGGAGGATCTTTCAACTATGCCTTTTCTAAAAATAGACAAATCTAGTCAAATATTTACTATCAACCAAATCACAACCTAAATTAGCTTTCAAAAATAAATAACAACAAAACACAAACAAAAGAATAAGTCTCAAAGAATCTTTGTAAGAAAGCCCCAATTGGCACAACTACAGCCCAATCAATCATGGATTGAGTTTCAGATGAGGAAAAAAAGGAGGGGTAGTGGAATGGACTAATTAATTCTTTATATTGATCAGAGGATACCCCACCGGTTATCGTATACAGAATTTTAGAAGGGCATTTGGCTTCTTTCTATTTGTAACTCTTACCCAATAGTACTTTTTTGTTTTTGTTTTTGTTTTTTTTTGCTGAGGCAATTGGGGTGTATAGTAACTTGCTCAGGGTCACACAGCTAGGGAATGTTAAGACCTGAGATTTGAACTCAGGTCCTCCTGACTTCAAGGCTGGTGCTCTATCCACTGCACAACATAGCTGCCCCCCTAATAGTACTTTTAAATCTTTTATGTCACTTTCTAGAAAAACTTTTAGGCCAGGAAAATAATATGAGTTTTTCAATAGGAGGTAGAAAAACAGATATGGTCATCAATCACATAAGAATGCAAATCAATCTAAAGCATTTGGGGAAGCAAAAGTTTTCCACAAACAGGAGGAATGGAAAGAATAAAAATTGATCTGCTGATAATGCTGTTGAGGGATAAACTTCCCATGAAGAAATGTTTAAAGAAGTTATTATATAGGAGGTGATGCATCTTTGTCACTATTTATAAAGCACCTACTATGTGCTAGGTACTGAACTAAGCCCTGGAGATACAAAAAGAAGCAAATACAGTTCCTGTCTCCAAGCAGACATGCTAAACTTTATCTAAACAATGGACCACAAGGTAGCAGCACAGTTGGATGGAGTGTCAGGTCCGGAGTCAAGATTGCTCATCTTCCTGAGTTCTAATGTGGCCTCAGACACTGACTACTGTGTGACCTGGGCAAGCCACTTAATCCTGTCTGCCTCAGGTTCCTCATCTGTAAAATGATCCAGAAAAAAGAAATGGCAAACAGCTACAGCATTTTTGCCAAGAAAACCCCAAATGGGGTCATGAAGAGTCAGACATGACTGAAAACAACTGAACAACAAAAACCACCCCAATGTTCTGCACACTGATTTTATGGCATTCTCCAGTCTCTCTTCTAGCATCTTAACTCTCCTATTTCTGCAGTGCTTCAGGGTTTATGAATTATTCTCTTCACAATGACCCTGTGAGACAGGTGATAAAGTATTATATAATTTTTTAAAAATATTTTCCCTATTTTGTAGAGCCATGGAAACTGAAGTTGACTAAAAGGTTGAGCTGAAGATTACATAACTAGAATGTATATGAGCCATGGTTCAAACCCCAGGTCTCTGGACCTCAAACCCAGGATTCTTTCCACCTCACCAGTCTGCACTTACTTTGGCCTAATGCCCTGAGAGAAAGCACAAATCAAAGAGCCTGTATGTGAACTCCAGGGAAGACTTTAAACAGAATGAGTAGGTTCTTCAACACAGGATTTGCACATAGGTCTCCCTTAATTATTTGGGATGATTGAGATTTTTACTTCTTGAATCTGGAATGCTGTTTCAAGGAAAGGTGATAGGATTCCTTGAGCATCTAAGGCATGGTCCTCCCTTGACCCTTCATAAGGGTTCCCCAAAGGCTGAAGAAGGAAAGGATTTTCCATAATTCAGAGATGTTAGAGTAAAGAAGAGACTTCAAGTTACATTGGAGTTAGCTTATACATTGTTAACAAATTTTCAAAGTATCAAATACACCATAAGAGAAATTTTATGCTGAGAATCTGCCAGATTTCATTCATTTGAAGGCTCTTTTCTCCCTTTCTTTAGTGCATGGGAATATTAGTGACCACAACATGCTCTCAATCAGACTGTAATAATTTTCCACTGCTCTGAGTGCCAATGGTTTCTCTCTAATAATTCTCTATTCCTTCTGGAGACTGGTATTCCAACACAACATCTCAGATACCAAATTTGCGGTTCCCAGGTTTCTCATCATCATATCTCAGGAATAAAAAATAAAAATTCCTCAGCTTGTCCTTTAAAGCTTTTTACAATCTGGCTCCAGCCAGACTTTACAACCTTACTTCACATCACTACCATTAAGAGATAGAATAAAGGGTATGAAGTCAAGAAGACAGATTCAAATACCACCTCTGGCACTTAATAACTGTGCAATTATGGGAAAGTCACTCAAATCTCTCTGAGACTTGGTTTCCTCCTTTGTAAAATGAGAGGGTTGGGAATAATGACCTTTAAGGTTCCTTTAGTTCTAAGTCTATTACAGTTGAGTATTCAACATCCCAAACAAATCTGCTTTCTTTTTCATTCCCCCACCAATAAAACAGGAAACCTTCTGGAAATCTCCATTCTCCAATCCTAGCATGTACTTTGCTCATATTTCTTAGAATCCTCTGCTTCCTTCAAGGCTCAGTTTAGGTGTTCCTTCCTATAGGAAGCCTTTCCTAATTCCACGGTTCTTAATGCTTTCCTTGCTTCTCAAATTATTGTGTATTTACTTCTGTTTTCATATTATAACTTCTATAGAAGTAAGCTTCTAAAAGCAGAAATGCTTCTCATTTAGCCTTTATATCTCTCAGCATAATGCATCAGTGAATTCTTCACTGTGGCTATTTCTTCCAACATGAGAAAGCCGTAACTTTTTTATCTGATGTAATCTTATTCTATATCTCTGAGAAATCCTCCCCAGGGCTGAAAAGTCAGATGCCTTCCAACTGTTGTCATTCATTGGAAACAATGAATCATACAGATTATTCTTTCTAATGAGAGCTCACCTTTTCTGGTCATCTAGTCCTTGGATGACATTCTCTGAATTGTGTTTTCCTAAGCTTTTTTGTGTATGTCACTGTGGATCTAGAACCTAGTCTGGAATTGGGAAGGCTCAAATTCAAATTTTGTCTCAGATACTTCCTAGCCATGTGACCTTAGGTAAGGCACTTCATCTCTACCCATTTTACAATTGAAGAAATTGGGTCTGGCACATGGTAGGTGTTTAATAAATGTCTGTTCTTTTTCCCTGCTCATTTTAACAATCTGGTAAAATTCTGATTCCAAGAAAAATTGTTTTTAATTGCATCAAGTAAGTGACATAGTATTATAAAAGAAACCAATTATTTTGAAAAAATACCAAAATATTAATAAAACAATACAAATTAAAAGACCCCATATTAAGAATTCATGCTCGAGGCTGTTTTTCATGGGCAATTTTTCATTGATGATGTGTTCCAGCCCATGCCAATTAGGTACCTCTTTATTGTCTTTTGGGTGACCCACAACTTTAATTCTTCAGAGACTGTATAACCTCATGACTTGCAGTCACATGGCAACACTGTAAAACATTACTATTAAAATATAGGTACATGTTTCACAAAGAAGTTTGAGGTCATTAAGACAGTGAATATTTCTCTAAAGGCAATCCAATCCATTTTCTTCTCTTGTTTAATTCTTCAATTCTGAACCCAGGTTGTTATCATGTCTTATGCAAGTACTGAAGAATCAGTTCTGTGAGTTGTTGATCCAGCTGCTTATTGATCTGGACCACAGCCTTTTTTTCCTTTTCTTTTTTCCCCCATATGAAAAGTTAAGCCAACTTTTTTAAATGATTAGGAATCTCATTTTGGAGGTTGAGTAGTATATGGAGCTTGCTGCAATCAGCATAATATCCACAAATAAGAAAGAGCATGAGATAGGGAAAGAGAGAGGGAAAGGGAAAAGATGAGGGAAAGAGGGAGAGAGAGAAAGAAAAAGAGAAAGACAGAGACAAAGAGGGAAACAGAGAGGGGGGGAGGGAAGGGAAGGAGAGAAAGAGGGAGAAACAAGAGAGAGAATAGAAGAGGAAAGAAAGAAAAAGTTTTCATTTTGACCTACTAGACTTCTCCCATTGAAGTGACAAAACTTTGTCTCTATTTTATAACTTGCTTGAATTTAAGAACCAAAGTATTATAGAACAAAATCATCTCCATTTGTTAAATTTCCTAAGGAATCTTATACAGCTTCCAAATCTGTTTAGAACATACCTGGTTGGAGGAAAGTCATTAAAACAGTTTTTTGCTCTACTGAACCAGATGGATTTTATAGTCAATAAGTAATGTAGCAGGACTGTCTATTTTCTATACTTGTCAGTCAATTTGTGTGATTAGAAAGAGGTAACTGGTCTGGGATAGAATGTCATTTCTTAAAGCTTTCAAAAAAGGAGAATCAATATATACATAGCATATAATTATAAATATTTTCTACAGATGAGAAAGCATAATGATCAATGCTTACTTATTAATGTTCTCTTGGGCAACTTTTTTTAATCAGAGCTTTTCCCTCCCCCATCCTTCCTTCCTTCCTTCTGGTATCTTGAGAATACATTCCTCAATACTCTAAAAAGTGTGCAGACTCCAGAGCAGATTTGCTCTGTGTATTCTTAGTCTTGTTTAGCTTATTTTTAAATAAAAATTCATGTATTCAGTGACTAATATGTGCTACCTCTACTTCCTCATGCAGCACAGTGAGAAACTATGATGTTAGAGTTGATTCAATCATATCAGTCAATAAATATTTATTAATTATTTGCTATATTTCAGGCACTGTACTAAACACTGGAGATACAAAAAGAGGCAAAAGACTTCAAGAGGCTTACAATCTAGTAGACAAGAGAACAAATGAATTTATACAAACCAAGCTAGAGACAGGATAAATAGGAAATAATCAATAGAGGGAAGGCATTGGAATTAAGAGGAGGTGAAGAAGACCCCCTGCAAAAACCAGCATTTTAGGTAGAACTTATAGGAAGCCAGGGAGGTCACTAGTTGGAGTAGAAAAGGGTAAGAATTGCAGGTATGAAAATGCCTAGACCAAGAGACAGAGTGTCTTGTTCTGGCAAATATCACAAGATGGAAGTGTTAGCATCAGGGAGTAAGACATCAGGTAGGCAGACCTACCAACAAGCTATTACAATAATCCAGGTATGAGGTGTACCATAATGGAAGCAGTCTCAGAGGAAAGAAAGAGGCATATTCCAGAGATGTTGCAGAGGGAATGGGAGGAGGAAGTTACTTTCTGCAATAATAGGGAAGGTAGAAGTATGTGGGGGGGGGAATTTAGAGAGAAAAGGAGAATTTGTTAGAAAATCTTTACAGATCTTTTCCATTTTATGTGTTTGTTGTTCTCCTTCCAGTTTCATCCTTAATTACCCTTGGAAAAGTTTGGCTTAGCTGGGTCTCTTGCCAAACTTTGTACAAAACCCCCCTCCTCTCCTTTCACAGTTTCTTTCTGTTTTATAAGCCTTAATATTCCTCTTTATCTTTCAACGTATTACTGTATAAAATTTTACAAATGAGTTTATATTTTAAAGGAATGTTTTTCTGGAATCCCACAGGTCTTCTCTGGGTAAGAAGATTAAGTGTTTAGTGACTGAGGTAGTGTTTAGGCCCTCTGGATTTCATTAAAAGAACTGATTTATAATGGTTATCTTCTTTAGGAAATGGTTATCACCTGTGTTCGCATCCATTCCTCTATTCATTGCTTTTTTTGTTGTTGTTGTTATCAACAGCTTGGAATTAGAGGTAAGCTAGATCAGAGTTGTCTTATTTGGGTGATATATTTTCTTTTCATTCTTTTTTGGAATTTGGTATCGATCTTTATTTTAGCTATAGCAAGTCAGTGGTCTAACTACATCCACACAGTCGATTCATTAATGACTTCCATATTGGTAACTAGCCATTTCCTTGCCGTTAAAATATAACCAAATTTACATATTTTAGAAAATTATTTGGCATTATGTCCAATGTTTGATTCTTCTTAAAATAAGTATGAATGCTTAACTCTATTCATACTCACTTAGTCATGAAGTTTCTGTATAACATATAAAAGGTCTTTGGCCTCTCAATAATAAAGTATATTTTCAAACTTTTTTTGTATACATTCTTCTTCTATGTCCCACCCTTTTCATTTTGAAGTCACGGAGCATTAAAGAAAATCTTAGCTTAATTTGGAATTCTTCACAGGCATTTTCTGCTTCCTTATTCTCTGCAAAAGATGCTGCCCAGGAAACTGTTATTTTCATGGTAGTCTTTTTACAGATACGTATAAGGATTGCAATGCAATAGGACCAAAAGTTCCATCAAATTGTATTTATTGCTTTTGGACACACAATAAGACCAACTCTGTGAACTTCTTTATTTTCCTCTCCCTGGAAAACCTGTAAGCCATGCTTCCATTTAGCAATGACTTCCCTTTGTCTTCTGCTTTCATTTGTAGTGAAAATGTCAAGATTGATATAATTTAGTTCATATTATATGTCTACTGAATGGTTACCAGACAAGGATCTCACATATAGAATACCAATAGCTTAGTTAATATCTGTAGACAGTCTAAAAAAACGTTTCTTACATTCTTTTATCTCCCTTTTCTACTACCCTGCAATTGCCACTGATGAAGCAGGAAGGGAACATATAGGGCTGATATATATGTGTGTGTGTGTGTGTGTGTGTGTGTGTGTGTGTGTGTGTGTGTATGTAAACTTTCTTTTTCTTTTACAGACTGTTGTAACCAAAGAATTCATCTCCAAGTAGCTATTCCATTGTTTAGCACCCTGTCTATACTACTCAGCTGAGCTGGTCCTTGGAAAGCAAGCATCCTCTGTGGCTAAGAACATACTTGAAGCTCTTCCAACATGACAGGACTGCCAACACTGTTGCCCTATTGGCAGGCATAGCTTAGAGAATTCAGCGTCACTTCATTTTTATTTTTATTTTTGTTTTTATTTTTCCTTCTCCCTCACTGCTCACATTTACCACCAACCAGATTCCATCAACTCTGCCTCCTCACTATCTCTTGAATCAGTCTCATTCTTTCTATTCCTATAGATGCCATCTGAGCACTTATACCTAGTGCAATATCCTCCTAATAGGAAATTTTCTCCCTTTATTTTCTCCCTCTACCAAATCATCCTTACACAATACTTTTAAATCAATCTTGTTAATTCTGAAATCTAATAAAAGCTCAAGACCCTTAAGGGCTTCCTGACACCTGCAGAAAAAAGTTCAAACCATTTTTCCTGTCATTCAAGGTCCTCTACAATATTGTTACCCTACTTTTCTAAATATATCCCACCTTCCAAAATACTCTATATACCAATCAACCTGTCTATTAAGAATTGCATACACTTAGCATTTCCTTACTTTTCTATCTTTATTCTATTCTTAATGCCTGAATTATCCTACTTGGACCTTAGCCCCTTTGCCTACTTACTTTCTATTCTTCCCTTAAAGTCCAAATCAAGTACTGACTTCTCCATGAATTAATCCCTTATTCCTAGAGTTAGGAATGATCTTTCTCTCCCTTTGGATCTCAGTTAACATTTCACTTGTACTTCTCATGTATTTATCATGTATTATTTTGCATTATTATAATTTGTAAATGTCCTATCTCCCTACTAAATGGTAAAGTTCTGAAAATAGGGTCTGCTTTATATAAATTACATTTTCCTCTTACTGCCCTTCCACAATACTGTCAAATCAATCTTGTATGTACAGAAATCTCATTATGTCACTAATGGGAAATAGAGTAGGCATTAAGTATAGAGCAGGTAAACATCTATTAAATTGAATTTTAATATTTACTTAATTTACATTCATGACCAACAGACAAATCAGTGAAATCATCACAGTACAAAGAAATTTACCCAGGTTATGTAAAATAGAGAATTTACAAAAATTCTGCATTTTCTTAAATTTCCAATGATAAATCTCTTGCTTAAAACCAAGTACCCTTACTAGATTTTGTCAGGACATTGGCCATTGCAAAGCATATTTTTGACTAGCAGAATCTTATAATCTAGAGAATA
Source organism: Myrmecobius fasciatus (assembly GCA_023553655.1). Taxonomy (NCBI): domain Eukaryota; kingdom Metazoa; phylum Chordata; class Mammalia; order Dasyuromorphia; family Myrmecobiidae; genus Myrmecobius; species Myrmecobius fasciatus. The sequence continues at coordinate 10,451 of JAJPUD010001506.1, read as the reverse complement.
TCTTCTTCAACCTCTATTTTTTATTCTATTTTTTGTTGCTCGTCTGTTCTTCCTCAAACTCCACCCCCATTCCCAAATGAAAGTTTTTGAGATTCCTGAGCTACTTACATTCTACCTGATAAATATCAATGATTCTAATCTGGCAACTCCCAGAAACTCCTGTAACCACTTGATTCTAAAGTAGGATCAGCTTTTAGAACTATTTATAACTCAGTGGCCATCATTTATTTACAGGCAATCCAGGGCACTAAAGAGCTGAGTGAGCTGAGACACTTAATGGCTGGTTTGGATTTAGAGTCCCATTTGATCTTGCATTTTCAAAAAGTTAGAAAGGTAGTGTGACATAATTTTCTTTTTATCCTTCTAAACGATACCACAAAACAACAAATCTTTTGAGAATAAAATTTACATCATATTAGCTAAAACTTTTGAAATCTCTCTGTACTTGAGTTTTTCATTTTCTCCTTCAATAGTTGAGTCTTAGGACAGTTAAGTGGTATAGTGGATAGAGCACCAGCTCTGAAGTCAGGCAGACCTGAGTTCAAATCCAGCTAGTTAATTAACCCTGATTATTTTACCAAAAAAAAGTTGTCTTGAAAAATTTGTGATAAAGAGAGCAGTGTTATGCTGTTTTTAGTAAGCACATAGTAAAATTGGGATAAAATTAAAGATATGTTCTTTATACAACTTGCCATATGTTAAGGCTTTGGCTTTTTTCACTCATTACTCCTTTTTGCCCAAGAAATTTTTACATGACCTCAGGTATATAGATATACAAAGCAGTTATACAAATCAACATTTACTGAAAACAAATCATAATTTTGTGACTCCCCCACCCACCCACATTCAGTTATGAGGCTGCCATATGGAGTCGCAAACCACAGTTTAAGAAGCTGGGTCATATATGACCACAATTTAATTTAAATGAGTTAAATCTTAAATACAATCGACAATTTGTAAAACCTTAATCTGGTTGTGATTATGTTCACCAAATTGTTTTTTTTTCCCTTTAGAAATTTAATACTGAGGGGCAGTTAGTGGTGCAGTGGATAGAACACCAGCCCTAAATTCAGGAGGACCTGAGTTCAAATCTGGTCTCACTTAACACTTCCTAGCTTTGTGACCCTGGGCAAATTACTTAACCCCAATTGCCTCAACCAAAAAAAAAAATAATAATAATACTGAGACGCAGCTTGGTTTAGCAGATAGTATATTGAGGGCTTGGGGTCAGGAAGATTTCAGATAGACTTACCTCTAACATTTCTTAGCTGTGTAAGCCAAATCACTTAATCTAAGTCTCACTTCCTTTCTGTGCATCATAGTACAAGGGCATAATTGTATAATCAGAAAACAACACCTGTAATAGCAATTTCAAAGGTTTGCTATGAGGATCAAATAAGATAATTTATGTAAAGCACTTCAAAATCCTTAAAGTGATAAATAAATGGAGGTTGTTGTTATTATCTTCAATTGCCACTAAATTAGTGGATCATAAATCGCTGCAGTCTTCCCTTGCCTTGCTTTCTCCTCAATACTAACTTTTAGAAACAACTCTAAAAAGCATCATTCAAAGAAGCATAGTTGCATGATCTCCTGGCAACAAGATTGGGTGAGTAAGTGGAGTGTCAACAATCACTGGACTAAGATGTATTTCCCTAAAAAGCTGTTGTTGTTATTGTTGTTTTGTTGGGTTAGTAAAATAGTTGTGCCTCTGATATACTCCTGTTTTATCACTTACTTTCTTTTACTGAAGGGACTGCAACATTAAAATAGTAGATTTGAAAAAGGAGATAATGTTTAGTCATAATATCCTTATATCTTGGGCTTACCAGTGGGAGTCTGATGTTCTATTGCATCACCCTAAAAAAGATAGTCCAGACATGTGAGATTTAATTTTGTCAACACATTGGCAGTGTCTGAAAGCAGCAACTGAGTATTGTCTTGACCTATATGTGTACTATAAAAACTCCAAAGTTACCCAGGATAGGCATTCAGTCAGTAATCACTGGCCTATGTGATTTATATCTGGCCTTGAATTCCAGACCATCTTAAGTTGTTCTCATTGTCAGAGACAGGAATACAGGATGCCTCTGTTCAGGGATTCTTAACTTCAGACCATCTGAGGCTGACAGGATTAGCCCAGACTTGAGAATACATACTTGATGATGGTTCATGAAGAATATCATGTGGGAATATAATTTTTTTTCTATGATAGCTATATTTGTATTATTAATTGCTTCTCAGCAAGAGGCTAATTACCATTTTACTACAAGCTTATAAAGATGAAAATAGGTTTATATCACATATGTGAGATATACATACACATATACACACATATATTTTTTGGAGGGAGGGAATTAAAAGTGAATGCATTTGTTACTTCAATACCAGAAACTACAGTTAATGAACCAAGACAGCTTCCTTCATAAATGACCAATTTTATTGGTCCTGGAAAAGTGACAATAAAGCACATCTCCTTCCTTTCCATTGAGAGATCTCGAATGTGGAAGAGAATGTGGATATATATGCCATCAAGCAGGATTACTTTGAAGTCAGTCCCTGTTGCATGCTTTCCTTTGATACAAGGATGAATTCAGTTAAACATATAGTTGTACTGAAAAATGACTACTGTGAATTAAAACAGAAAGGTAAACTTTTTAGGAAAATTGATTTTTTTAAAAATTTAGCTAAATACATAGAAATTTAATATTTGAAAACCATTATGTTATCTGATTTGATAATTTGCATTTTAAAAGAATTCATTATTTTAGCATGTGACAAACTCTTTTTTTTAAAAATTTGTACTAAAGCTTTTAATTTACAAAACATATGCATGGGTAATTTTTCAACATTGACCCTTGCAAAACCTTCTGTTCCAAATTTTCCCCTCCTTCCCCTATCCCCTCCCCTAGATGGCAGGTAGTCCAATATATGTTAAATATGATAAAATATATGTTAAATTCAATATATGTATACATATTCATACAGTTATCTTGCTGCACAAAAAAAAAATCAGATCAAGAAGGAAAAATACAAAACCTGAGAAAGAAAACAAAATACAACCAAACAATAACAGAAAGAGTGAAAATGCTATGTTGTGGTCCACAGTCAATTCCCATAGTTCTCTCTCTGGGTGTACATGGCTCTCTTCATCACTGAACAATTGGAAGGGGTTTGAATCATCTTATTGTTGAAGAGAACTGTGTCCATCAGAATTGATCATTGTATAATCTTGTTGTTGCCGTGTATAATGATCTTCTGGTTCTGCTGATTTCATTTATGTAAGTCTCTCCAGCCCTCTTTGAAATCATCCTGGTGATCATTTCTTATAGAACAATAATATTCCATAACATTCAGATACCATTACTTGTTCAGTCATTCTCCAATTGATGGGCGTCCATTCAGTTTCCAGTTTCTTGCCACTACAAAAAGGGTTGCCACAAACATTTTTGCACACATGGGTCCCTTTCCCTCCATTAAGATCTCTTTGGGATATAAGCCCAGTAGAAACACTGCTGGGTCAAAGGATATGCACAGTCTGATAACTTTTTGAGCATAGTTCCTAATTGCTCTCCAGAATGGTTTGCTCCCTTCACAGTTCCACTGACAATGTATCAGTGTCCCAATCTTCCCACATCCCCTCCAACATTAGATGTGACAAACTCTTAATGATTTCTTTCCTTACTCTATTCCAACATAAATTCTCCAAATATACTTCTCAAGCCTGAACTTTTCTCTTAAAAGGCAAAATAAAACCTTGTATTTTGAAACATCTAAATTTAGTATGTTCATGATTTAAAAGTTCCTGATATAAGGAGCAGCTTTCTGTTAGGTTGGAGCTAAGTCTTTTTCTCATTCTGTATTGAAACTAGTAAATAGCAATTGGTATTAGCTCAATATCATGCCTTCTTGGGTAAGAGCTCTATGGTTAAGTTTCTAAGAGGTCTTTTGTATCTATATAACCACAAATAGCAGTACATTAAGGATCATAGAATAACAGATCTAGACCTGGAAGGGAAGTTATTGATCTCCTAGTCCAACTTGCCTGATTTTATAGATGCCCATAATCACAAAGGTACTAAGTATCACAGGCAAAATTTGAGATTCTGATTCCAGAGCTGTTGTCACAATTTAATGATTCTGTGAGACCAAAAAATGACATCCATTTTTTAGGGACATGACACCAAATGATAAGTACTGAAATGGAAAATAAAGAATCCTTCTGATGCCAAATGTGTACTTCTTCTCAAGGAGAAAGTGGGAGGCAATAAAACCCAAGCTTATTTCAGTAAAGATCTATGACTTAATTATGGAACTATGAATACTAATATGAAGATCATAAGTCACCAGTGACTTAGCACTAACCTCACTTGTGGCAGGAAAACTCATCGGGCTGTGGCCATTCTGGGGATAAGCTTCTCCAAACTTAGCTCTGCTTAGATAGAGACATTGTGTTCACCACAAAGCCCATATTCAAAGCCTTTTTAGTATGATAAGCTTCCAAGGCTTGTACTGCATTGTAAGAACCTATAGTCAACCTTCCTAATCTCCTATCATGAGTAGAATTTTACTGTAAGAATTTAACCAAGAAATTTTTTAAAAAATTGCCAGTTTAGAAAATCAATTCCTACAATTAAAAAAAGATTTTAAAATATCCAAAACAGACCTGAATGAATGGCTCACATACTTAATCTTATTCAGCAGGATAGTACGACAGAAAAAAAAAGAAAGAAAGCTAATGTAACTGGAGACTGTGTTAAAAGAAACAAAATTTCTAGGAATAAGGGGGTGGTAGACTGAAGCAGCAGTATTATGTTCAATTCGGGGTACCACATTTTAGGAAGGACATTTGAATCATCAATGTTCTTTTTTAGGAAGAAAGCTAGAGAACATCTAAAGAAGGATAACCAGAATGGAAAACATGAATCTACTTCATATGAAGATGAACTGGAGAAGAAAGGGCTCAGAGATTTTTAAATACTTGAAAGACTGTCACATGAAGAAAGGTTCAATCTTACTCAACTCTACTCCAGAAGACAGAAATTTCTCTCTTTGTGCAGTCTCTCTGTGCATATCAGAAGACAGATATGAGAGCAGTTTATAGATTGCACAAAGAGAGAAATTTGACCTTGATGTAAGAAAACATTTCTTAGAATTGTTCACTGGTACCTTCAAGAGATGGTGAACTTCCCTTCATCATAGGTCTTCAAGTAAAGTTTGAATAACCACTATTTACATGTTTTGTGTATGATGAAATCCTGAACTATTGTCCATTTCTGAAATCATATAAAGGTTGAATATTGATGGTGTGAAAAATGGTTTTTGGTTATCTTGTCAACAAATATTTAGCTTAAGAAAAGTATACTTAATATTTTGCTCATTAATTTTCAGTTGTTAAGAATTTATTACTGCTTCATTAGTTGTTTAATAGAGGAACTGTGAAATTATTATTAAGTTTCAAGAAAATAAGTAGAAATAGTTTTATAAGTCTTATAATCAAGTGGCATGGGTAGACAATAGCAAAACTTAGAATGAAGATCCCTTTGAGCTTTTAGCCCTTAGACCATTTCACAATGCTGTGCTGTGCTGCCTGGTGTCCAAGATTTGTGTCAGCACTGTAAGTACCTATTATTTCTGGCAATTCTAATTATGTTCATTTAAATCCTGTCTATAAAAAAGGGAAAACAGAAAAGTTGATGAATTCACTTAAAAGCTGGTTGAAAAATCCGTCTTGTTGGTTATAATTATATGATGTATATATGTGAATACATCATGCAATCTGTGAATATTTACACTGTTGAATTTTTAACTCTGAATAATAATAAAATAACAATTATAACAACAATAATAATCACTGACACTTCTATAAATGCTTTACATTCATTATCTCATTTGCTCCTTATACCACAGTACTGTGAATTACGCTTTACAGATCCTGACCTGTGAGTTCACTGGTATAGGGCAACCCTCAATGTTGGAGGGCTGTGGAAATGTGGAAACTCTCTATACTGATGCTGAGATGTATTTCTTTGGTAATATATAGCCCTAAATCAAATGCTCAGAGTCCTGATGAGTGAGCTGACCAAAATCACAGATCTCAGATATCTCAGAGGCAGAACCTGAACCCTACTCTTTTTTACACCAGAGTCATATTTTTACCTACTTTGCCATTCTGTCTTATGGCATGGGGAGGTGTCTCTAAATCATTATATGTGTCAGCCTTTTTAGGATTAGGCCACAGTTTGCAAATGAAAAAAAAAAAAGACAACTAATGAAGCAATTTTTCCCCTCGTACATAAGGAAGCCAGGGTTGAATGAAATATATCTATTTGAAGATCCCTGTCCCTTGGTCATGGATAATGTATCTTTTTTTTTTTCCCCTGACTTATCAATCCATGTAGCAAGGCATTGTACATTTTACAACCAGGAATGTCAAAATCAGTTATTCCTGTTACCATTTACATATACTACATATGTTGCTGCAGAAAAAGTATTATCTCTAAATATAAATAATGTGATTTATAAATGTATATTTCATTGGTAATTATATCTTTTTAGCTTGTAAGTCTAAATCTTTTGTGATCCTCAATTTTGGAAGGCTTGGTAATTCATTGGCTGTTACCTCATCAATGTTGTTATACTTCAGTAGTGCCTTCTTAGCCAGTGGCTTATGTTCATGGCCTTCCATAAATTCTCTATAGACAATGTACTCAATTCAGTGATTTTCTGCTAAGTCATTTAGCATATGTTGTGACTGAATACTAAAGCAGCACTAAGGCTGCACATCCCTTGAACATTCATGTTGCATGACCAGCTTACATCCCTTTATAGTCATATATCTACTAACTTGATACTGTCTTGCCCACTACTTCATATGTGCAGTCATTACTTGGTAATGTGATACAAACTAAGAACCACCATGAATATCTACACTTTTTTCTGACTCATTCACAATTCTGATTCTTTAGAGATCATGGTGTTCCATGATTGATTCAAATAGCATAGAATATCAGTGTTACAGAAAGACAGATTTTCAGAATATGGTTTGTGATCAATAAAAATTTTATATAATTTTCTAAAAAGTAATCCAACCTATTTTCCTTCCATTTAATTCTGGGCCCAGCCTCCTATGCCAGCCTAAAATACTGAAAGGATTAACACAATGGTTTCATCATTCATCTATATGTCATAATCTGGATTTTTTTTGGTAATAAAAAAATTTAACAAATATCGTCTAAAATCATAACAAACAGTATTTTGCATATGAAACAGGAGCTCTAACATATACCAATTTCCTTTTGAATATATGATAAATTTAAAATAATTTTCAAAGTTGTCCTACTTGTCTGTGATTTTTTGTGACCTTCCTTCTGTTTTTTTCAGCACTCCCCCCCCAAAATGATGCTTAAATTATACTTTCTTTCCTTTACCAGGGTGTCCCCTTCCTATTCCATCCCAATTACACAAAAATATAAAAACAATATCCTTATAGCAAATAAGGAAAAAAAATTTCTACATTGGTTATGTCCAAAAATATATGTTTTATTTTGTATCTTGGATCCATCACCTTTTTTATCAATAGGGAGGATGTTTCATCATTCATTGGTTTTCTATAATCATATCTGTTCTGACAACATGCATTCCCTGTATACTTCAATTTTCCTACATAGATTATTAAGCTATTTCTTTTGAATAGCTATGGATATCCTTAAATAAGTTCAATAGTGGTTTTGGTCTTGATATAACCAATATAAAACTTAAATGGCCCTATGACCTCATCAATTTGGAAACTCTCCTTCAAATGCAGATTGCAGTCCATCCATACATGCTTATTTTGTGTGAATTTTGTGTCCTAGAAAGAGGGGTTCACCTAAACCACTGGAGGCCTTCCTCACTTTCTCCTGACCTCTTAGAGATAAGCCGTGGAAAACATCAAGTATCTACATATCATATTTCTTTCTTTCTTTCTTTTTTTTTTTTGCTGAGGCAATTGGGATTAAATGAGTTGCCCAGAGTCACACTACATATCATATTTCAATCCTGCCACATGATTAACCCATCTCCTCTTCTTCCCACATATCTCCCTTGTGGCGTCTTTTAATCTTGTTCTTTGAAATTATTCATATGTGGTGGCTTGCTCAAACACACAATGCACCTGTCCCTTTCCCTCTGTTTATTATTAATTTTCAATTCTTGACCAATAAAGAAACATTAGATAGACAAAAAATATCAGTGGATCATATTAGTGCATGCAATTAGTTGGATAACCCATAGAGCTTATATCCATCCATATATTTATCTGAGATAGAAAGCAAACATGGAGAAGTTGAGCCAAGTAAAAAAGAGGAGGTCAATGGGTTGGATTGCCTTTGGAGAACTGCAAACTTCCTTTATAGACTCTAAGCTTCTCTCATAAACAGAGGGCCAGTGAATTAATGCTAATAGTCTGTTGGTGGCTCAATACACTTGCTAGATACAGATCACAATAGTCATGGAAGAACTGAAAAAAAAATTAGTACAATACCATTCACATAAAGGAACACCTAGAGAACTTTCCCATTTTACTTTTTTGTTCATAGACTTGGTTCCTTCTGATGATTATTTGCTAAAATATTTTAATTTCTGGGAAATGTTGATAGCTTATAAAGACTGAGACAGAATATCTGAATTCAATACTGTCCTACGAAATCCATAACATCAAGGCACCACATATATATACTACATTATTCTTTTCTGAAACAGCTCATTTTCCCATTTTCTATCAGATCTTTCCAACATTATTTCAAAAAAGAGAGACTTTTAAATTGAGCTCAAATATGAATTATAATTTTCTCTTCAGGCAATAGTTTCCAAAGTTAATAATGAATATATTTAGCACTTTATATAAGGCAGATAAACTGATTGTTTTGTATCTTGAAAACCAGCAACTGACAAGTGTTTTTTTTCCTTTCTTTCAACTATTCCTAACTTAAGCAGTCATTTTCATCAGAGTGACTTTACAACTCATATAAATCATGTTGTAACTGTTGTTATTTATTTAAGTTATATATACCCACAGAGAAAAAAGCTTTATAGGAAAAAATGATGAAGTTTCTATAGAGCTACCAGCAAGATACTCAAAAGGGGATCAGAGTTAAATGGGAACATTTTACCCTCATACAGTTCCTGTCATCTATAGATTCCAAAGTATTTTCTGACACATTAAACTTTACACCACCACCAAGGAAAGTAAAGCACTGAGAGGTTAATTGACTTGCTTTGGGATATGCAATAAGTTGGTATTTGAGAGCCAAAAAAATAACTGACCAAGTCTGTAGTCTAGAGAGCACACTCCATCCCAATATAGACATTATTTAGGTTGCTTTTGAAATGAATATGGAATAGTCTTGGTACAGTTTGTAAAGCTTATATTAATAGTTTGTCTCAAAGAAAGGCAAAACTAAAAATAGTTTAAATTTCATCCCATTGATCCTTTCTCATTATCTCTATTTTACAGGGTTTTTTTCCTGAAAATTGAATGAAGCCTTAATAAAATCAGTGTTGACTGTCATTCTTATTAAAACCAACTCAACAATTAACTATATATAATATGTGTGTGTATATGTATATATTCTCATTCATATATGAAATTAATACCAATGTCCTACTATACACAGAGCATGAACTTTGGGATGCTTTCCAGTACATACTTTCTGATGTAATTTATTTCATTGTTGGACAATTCTAAGTGTTGGAAAATTCTGAAATACATCAAATTGAATTTACTTCTCTGTATTTGCCATACATTGATCCTATTTTATCTTATGTTTGGCAAAGACTTGTGATAGATATTCTGGTGGGTTAGATGATCCTATACTTTAAAATATTCAGCATTGGTTAAACAAGTACACCCAAAGACTGTTCATTAAGAGCAGAGATTGGATTTTTAACCATTTTTTATTCCATATGTAATTGAAGGAAAGGCTAAATTTTAATTAAAGATTAATACATAGGTACATATGTACATATGTGTGTGTTTGTGTGTATATATGTGTATATATATACATGTGGTACATATATGCATATATAAACACCCATGTGTATACACACATATACATAGACACAAACACACATATATCACTCAAGTAGACAACTAAATCTAGAAATTTATGAACCTGCTTCAGAAACTTCCTAGCAATGTGAACTGAGTAAACCACTTAACTTCTCTGTTTCCTCATCTATCAAATAAAGATAATATTTCATAAGGTTGTCATTAGGTGCTTTGCAAGCATTAAAGTATTAAATAATATTTTTATTATCCATGTTCATAAACTACCTTCTCCATACAACCCATTAAGAATTCAGGACTTAGAAGAAGCCACGTATCTCTAGATGCTTATTTGCATAAAATAGAAAAAGAGATAATCAATGAATTGGGCTTGCAACTAAAAAAGCTAGAGAAAGAACAAATT
>JAJPUD010001505.1:409001-428626 GCA_023553655.1 Myrmecobius fasciatus | reverse complement strand
TTTCCTTCCTTTATGATTTCTTTGGGATATAAGCCCAATAGAAATGCTGCTGGGTCAAAGGGTATGCACAGTTTGATAACTTTTTGAGCATAGCTCCAAATTGTTCTCCAGAATGGCTGTATCCGTTCACAGCTCCACCAACAATGCATCAGTGTCCCAGCCCTCCCACAACCCCTCCAACATTCATCATTAACTTTTCCTGTCATTTTAGCCAATCTGACAGGTGTGAAGTGGTATCTCAGGGTTGTCTTGATTTGCATTTCTCTGATCAATAGTGATTTGGAGCACCTTTTCATATGACTATAAATAGTTTTAATTTTATCCTCTGAAAATTGTCTGTTCATATCCTTTGACCATTTATTGATTGGAGAATGGCTTGAATTTTTATAAATATGAGACAATTCTCTATATATTTTAGAGATGAGACCTTTATCAGAACCCTTAAATGTAAAGATGATTTCCCAATTTATTGCTTCCCTCCTAATCTTGTCTGCATTGCACTAGTATATTTTAAATGATTTGGGTCACCAAGATTCAAATTTAAATTTTTCAGCAAACATATTTATTATGTAAGAGGTTTCTTGAGAATAATAAAAGTCTCGACCGTGGTAAATCATCAAGACTAAGCAAATGATTGTGCATGCTACTAGTTTGTCCAAGATTACAAGTTAAAAAAGAGAAAGATAATATGGCCTAAGGAAAAAGATTTAAGGGATAGTCTACTGGAAGACTGAAACAAAGTACTATAGTAATAAATAACTGATTCCTATGCCTAATATACAAAACATCATCTTGTGTGATTCAACTGTGCTGATTTGGCTTTTCTCAGCAATTTGGTGATTTAAACAATTGCAACAGACTTGGGATGGAAAATGCCATCCGCATCCAGAGAGAGAACTATGGAGACTAAATGTGGATCGAAGCATAATATTTTTACCTTTTTTTGTTTGTTTTTTTCTTTCTTGTGGTTTTTTCCCTTTTGTTCTGATTTTTCTTGCACAACATGACACATATGGAAATATGTTTAAAAGGATTGCACATGGTTAAACTATTCAGATTCCTTGCAAGATATCTTGGGGAGAAGGGAGGGAAGGGAAAGAGGGACGGAAGAGAAAGAGGGAGAAAATTTTGGAATACAAAATCTTACAAAAACAAATGTTGAAAACTGTCTTTACATGTATGTAGAAAAGTAAAATACTGCTGAGAGGGGAAAAAAGAGTAAGGAAAACAGTATCTTTCGACTTTCTCAGATCTAAAGAAAGCGTGTCTTATGTCTTTGGGAGGAACTCTAAAACTAGAGCTGAAGAAATATATATGACTTTATGTCTACACATGACCCCTCTACTGATGGAAAATTAGACTTTAGATCTCTAATCACTGAAATGTGAAAAATGACCTATTAATCCCAGAAATCATAGGCTATCCAGGAAAATTAAAATAATATCTATTAAACCTGACTCTTTCTGGAAGCAATTTCAAATTATGCAAAGTGTCTGAAATATCCATACCCTTTAACCAAGTAATTCCGCTAATATGCTTAGGATATTGATAAAAACTTCTATGTACCAAAATGAAACCGCTAGATGGTGCCAGAGTGCACTGAGTGCCAAGTCTGGAATCAGCTCTACTCATCTTCCAGAGTTCAACTCTGACCAAAGAGACTTCTCTGAGTTATAACATTCTGGGCAAATGGTTGCCTCAGTTTCCTCATCTGGGAGAAGGAAATGGCAAACCACTCCAGTATATTTTGCCAAAAAAACTCCAAACGGGGTCAGGAAGAGTTGGACACGACTGAACAAACACTACAATATTTACAACAGTAGTTTGTGAGGTAAGAATTAGAAACAAAGTAGGGAATGGTTAAGAAAAAATTGTAGTATGTGAATATAATGGAATCTTACTGTGCTATAAGAATACAGAAATTATAGAAAAACTGATCTGATATAGAGTGAAGAAAAACAAAGAAAACACCCCCTCCCCAAATGACTACAATGATGTAAATGCAAAGCAATCAAAAGTGAATGTTGTAGAATTACAAAGAGATAACTATGGCTCCAAAGAAAAGCCTTAAGATGACACAATCACTATTCATTTGCACAGGTGGGAGGTCCATTTAACATAAAATTTCTGAGTTATGATGTGTTAATGACTTCTTTCCTTAAGAGTAATTTTTAATATAGAAAATATATGAAAATGAATGGGGGGGATTGTAAATTTTTTAAAAAACTGATCCTTCTTTGCACTTTCAGGAGAAAATAATCTATCAACTTAAAGAATATGGCCTGTGACCTCACAAAAACCTATTCCTAGAGGAAAGTCTCATCTCACAAAAGATCTAAAAAGAAAGAAAAAATCTTCTAGGAAAACTACTGAACATCATACCACTTCAACAAATATATATATCACAAATTTTAAACTACAAGTGGTAGCATGGCAGAGTCAAATTTTCAGAAGTCCAAAGGCAATGAATTCAAGCAAGTTTGTAGTACCACCCCAAAAATGAAAATCCTGGAAGTGTCTTCCTATGCATCATAAGCAGAATAACCTTTTCCTCTGAATAAAGAAAAGTAAAAATAGTCTATTCTCCTCACCTCAGTTGGAAAGGAAACCAAAGATGGTAAATCTGATTTCTACTCCTCTACCTCCCAGAAACCCCAAACAAATAGGAAACACTACTTTTCTCCTAAAAACAATTAAATACTGACCCCTGAAATGGATAGCTAAGTAACTTTCAAGGTTTAGGCTGCAGACCCCTGTGGATAGGCTCTGTGTCTGTTTTAATGGTTTTGTCTTTTTATATAGGAAGATAATATTACTGACCCACGATCATCAAGGGACGTGGTTCTGAGGTGCTTTCCCTTTAGTGAGGATAAGTTGCACTTCTGTTTCCCTCTTGTTCCAGGCAGGGTAAGCTTACTGTCTGTAGCCAAAAAACAGAGTAAAACTAACTGGTATATATATACATGAAATCAGTAATCATGTCCTCAAATTAGCATAATTGTTTAATCCTAAAAGTTAACCTTTTTGGGGAGGAGTGGGGGAGATAAAATGAAGCAAGCACTGCATCATGTACCTTAACTTATGTACTTAACTTAGTACCTACAACTACTACATAAAGACTGAAAAACCAGCTTACATTTTGTTCTTTCTCACTTTTCCCCTTTCTGATCTAATTTTTATTGTGCAGCATGATAATTGTGGAAATAGATTACTTGCTCCCTCTGGGAGGGGGAAAGGTGGGAAAAATTTGAAACACAAGGTTTTGCAAAGGTTAATGTTAAAAATTATCTATGCATGTGCTTTTGAAAATAAGAAACTTTAATAATAATAGATGACTGAAAAAACCCAGGATCATGCTTATAAGTTATTTTAGTTAAAAATAACTGATTTTATGGTTGCGGTCTAGCATAAACATTTGTGGCTACTGCTGCTAACAAAGTGGGTATGTACAATTTACCTCATATGTAAACAATACTAATTTAGTTATATGTTGTCTCATTCAATAGAATAGAAGCTCCTTGAGGGTAGGGACTGTTTTTTTTTTGACTGTAACTCCAACTCCTAGCACAGTACCTGTGTTATTCACACAGGTAAATAACAAGATTGTTGACTGACAAATGAATTTTCATTTTCATCTATGAAATATTGCACAAAAGAGAAGATAATGGCTCATCACTGAGGGAATCTTACAAAGTAAACCTACTTCCTTCTGATTCCTAAAACCTGTGCCTCAAAGAGGAACCAAAAAAAAAAAATGAGAACTGCTATCTGAGAGTCACTGCTCAACTTGCAATGAAACCATTCACTTTTTAGATTTTATTTGGGATTAATGAAATAAATAAAGCCTATTTTACAGAAGTGTCATGGTACAAAATTAATAAAGCTCCTTTATAATCAAGTTGTTGCTTCCAAAACAAATTAAACTTACAGCACACAATCAGAAACATACTTTTGAAAATGATAGAAGCATTTAAGATGGCTCAACATTATTTAACTTTTTAAAGTAGCTGTTTATAAAACAGTCTAAAACCTGCTAGAAAAGTTAATAGGAACACAAATTTAGGACTGTCAAGGGACCTTTTAAAAGACACTTTTAATTTTCACTCCTGCCTCATTTTTCATATAAAGAAATTTTGACCCAGAGATGAGAAAATGAAATGTTCAGCAAAGCTAGTATTTGATCCAGATAATAGGATCTTAGACCTAGAATTAGAGGGATCTAAGAGGCTATCTAATCCAGCTCCCTTATTTTACAGAAGGAAACAAAAATCCATGAAAGTAAAGTTTATTTGCCTAAAGTTATCCAGGAAGAAACAGGAAGACATGAGATTTTAATGCAGGAACTTCCTCAAATGAACATTTTTATATTTTTACATCATCCTGAGCTTCAATGGTCACAGGGCTGAGAGATTTGTCACTTTTGACCACAAGAACTACAATTAAGGCATCCTTTCTATATCACAGTATCTTAATCATGTGATACAAAAAAGCAGGTCATCACTGTTTTATCTTAAGTGAAAAATAGTTTTGCTAGTTTATTTTTTAACTTAAACTGTCAAATTCTGTATTAAGATACAATTCATTTGAATCCTTGTTCAAGTACATAGTATTGAGCCCAACTGCTTTCCACCCACATTGGCACTGTCTGCTCCACTGGCATCAGTTCTATCTCTTCACCTCTGGCATAGCCACAATTTTTATACTCACCTCAGTACCTTTTTTAATGCTTCCCTCCCTTCACCTATCTCAATTCTCCCCCATCCTTTAAGGTTAAGACTTGAATCTTGATCTCTCACTACAGATTCGGTTATCTAAGTATTATATAAGGGTGCCTCTAGTATGTGCACACAAACAATGATGATGGCACAAACATCAAAGCTTGCTCCCACAAACCCCCCCCCAAATAAATAGGAAAAGCACTGGCTTACAAGTTAGAAGACTTGAATTTCAGTCCTAATACTGTTACTGACTACCTCTATGATCTTAGGCAAGTAATGTACCAATGAACTTTTTAATAAATATATTCTTTATGGAATTTGAAGCCTGAGACTAATCATAGGCACATATTTCTCAGCAGGATGACTAATTCACAATTTTGAATATAGGCTTTAAACAATAATAATATATACTTATAACATAAAAATTACAAATACATTTTCCTGTGTGAACTTCACAACTATCTTAGAGAAACTATTACTATCAAAAACTTTTGAGTGAGAAATTTTTTGTTATACAATTCTCTTGCTGCATAAAGAAAAAAATGAGGAAGAAAACAAAATGCAAGCAAACAAAAAGAGTGAAAATGCTATGTTGTGGTCCATACTCAGTTCCCATGATCCTCTCTCTGGGTGTAGATGGCTCTCTTTGTCACAAGATCATTGGAACTGGCCTCAGGCATCTCATTGTTGATGAGAGCCATATCCATCAGAATTGATCATCATATAATCTTGTTGTTGCCATGTACAATGATCTCCTAGTTCTGCTCATTTCACTTAGCATCAGTCTCTCCAGGCCTCTCTCATTCTCCTGATCACTTTTTATAGAATAATAATATTCCATAACATTCATATATCATAACTTATTCAAGTCATTCTCCAATTGATGCGCATTCTTGAGTGAGAAATTAAACCATTAGCCACATATGGTCACATAACAACTCAGCAATTAAGGAAGAAATTAATCTATTTTATTGTTATGGACATTTGGATAAAGGCATTGAAAGTGAGAAATGTATACAGCCCTCCACATCAACTGTAGAATCCAATGCATTCTTTTTTAAAACTTGGAGAAATTACAAAGAGTTTAATTGAAAGCTAGAAAGCACTTATGTAAAAGCATATGAAAATGGCTGAGGTAGAGCAAATTTTCCTTATTTGCCATATAATATTAAAAATTTCAAATCTTAAAACCAGAAAAATGTTACCAAGAAGAAATACTTACTTGTATTTCCCTGACAGCTTGTAAACAATCAGGCAAGGAGAATCCAATAGGTAGACCAACTTTAGCTGGTGTTTTGAATTTGTCTCCTATTTTAAATGGGACATCATCAAGGTAACTGAAAGTCCCTAAAATGAAATAAAAACAAAACTTAAACATTCTTTAGCCATGGTCCCATATATCAGTTAATTAAGAGCAAATTAACCCATACTATTTCAAGATTATTTGTAAGAAGCTCAATATCTCTCCCTGACTAACTGCTCTTTTAAGAAAAGCAAGTACCAAAGCTATTCTTAAAATTCCAAAGCATATCCATATCTAATCACCATTCTATAGTTTATGTAAAGAAAAGTATGAATAAGGAAAGGCACCCTATTTTATTTCTAGTATAAATGTAGGTTTTTAATATATTTTTATTTTTCAAAATACTTGCAAAGAGTTTTCAACATTTACCCTTGTGAAATCTTGTGTCCCAAATTTCTTTCCCTCCTTCCCCCCTCACCCCTTCCCTGGACAGCATGTAATCTAATATAGGTTAAACATGTACAATTCTTCTAAACATATTTCCATATTTATCATACTGTGCAAGAAAAATCAGATCAAAAGGGGAAAAAGCGAGAAAGAAAAATAACAAGCAAGCAGCAACAAAAAAGGTAAAAATACTCTGCTGTTATCTACATTCAGTCTCAATAGTTCTCTCTCTGGGATGTGGATGGCTCTATCACAAGTTTATTGGTGAAATCACCTCATCACTATCACATAGTCTTGTTGCTATGTACAATGTTCAATGCTCTCTTGGTTCTACTCACTTCACTTAACCATCAGTTCATGTAAGTCTTTCCAGGCTTTTCTGAAATCAGCCTGCTCATGATTTCTTATAGAACAATATTCCATAACACTCATATAACTTATTCAACCATTCCAACTGATGGGCATCCATTCCCATTCCTTGCTACTACCAAAAAAAAAAAAAGGCTGCTACACACATTTTTCTATGTGGCATTTACTTTCTAGTTCTATGCCTAAGTTTCACATACCAAATAGATATAAGATTTTTAATGCTACTATATAAATTCCAATTTTCAAAATGATTTAAAGAAAATGGAAAACTAAATTGAGCTGTACTGAATGATTAACAAAATCTCTAACCATCTCAAACAGAAATATCCTACTTACCATGAAAATCTGAACCCGACTTCTTAGAAGCCATTTAGAATCTGAAAAACAATAATTAAGCATTTTTACACATACACTTATACATTTTTATAAAGAGACATAATTTATAAGAGGAATTAAAACATCAAAAAGAAAGCAACATTTTTCAGTAAACATTAAACTACTTTAGTCACAAACTTTAGAGGTTGATCCCTCAGGTTCAGAATAGGCCTATCTATACCCCCATGTCACTACTCTCTGGAGCCTTAGCTAGATGATTTAGTTGGAGTAGACAAGCATTACAATGTTTATCTCTGCCATTTTGGAGAAGTGGGAACAAAGGAGTTAATCCAAAGTGACACAAGCAAAAGTTACAGAGTTTTCTGACTACAAATTCATCATTCTTAGCCATAGCTGCTCAACAAATAAAACACTGTAGACTGAACTGAAGATTAATAAAGAGACTATATACAATTTCACCTACATGCAAAGTAATGAAAATATGAAGACAAAAAAAAAAATCAAACAGTCCTTGCCCTTAAGCATACATTCTCCTATAGTTAGAGTATGTGTAGACATAAAGAACTGATTTTTTTTTTGGGGGGGGGGGGTCTAGACCTAGTAATTTCAAAATAGTAAAGAAACTCTTGACTGACATAAATCTGCAACTCTTTTGAAACTCAGTCTTAGAAAATTGCCTATGGTCCTGACAAGCTGTAACCTGCCTAGGGTCACAAAACTGATATGAAGCTGGGGCCGGGTGTCCAAAGCTAACCCTACAATCATTATACCATGCTGCCCCTCACCTAGATACAGAAGTATTACAGCATTGTGAAGAGTAATGGGCCTGGGGGCATGATAGTCTAGGTATAAATCCTGGCCCTGCTTAGTTATGTGACTTTATCTACCTCATGTAATGCCACAGAACTTACTTGAATCATAGAGGGGTTCTGATATGCTTAGGTGGTAGGAGAACATCAACTCTGAGAGCGTGTGTCATCTTTATCTTTGTATCCCCTGAGCCTGGCACAGAAGGTGACACTGTAGATAACTTCAAAATGTAAGAATTCCTTCTTTTATGTTGGAGGGGATGTGGGAAAACTGGGACACTGACACATTTGTTGGTGGAACTGTGAACAGATCCAACCATTCTAGAGAGCAATTTGGAACTATGCTCAAAAAGTTATCAAACTGTGCAGACCCTTTGACCCAGCAGTGTTTCTACTGGGCTTATTATATCCCAAAGATCTTAAAGGAAGGAAAGGAACCCACATGTGCAAGAATGTTTGTGGCAGCCCTTTTTGTAGTGGCAAGAAAATGGAAACTGACGGGATGCCCATCGATTGGAGAGTGGCTGAATAAATTATGGTATATGAATGTTATGGAATATTATTGTTCTGTAAGAAACGACCAGCAGGATGATTTAAGAGAGGCCTGGAGAGACTTGCATGAACTGATGCTGAGTGAAATGAGCAGAACCAGGATATCATTATACACGGCAACAAGATTATATGATGATGAATTCTGATGGACATGGCTCTCTGCAACAATGAAATGTTTCAAACCAGTTCCAATCGTTCAGTGATGAAGCCATATACATCCAGAGAGAGGGATATGAAATGTGGACCATAACATAACATTTTCATGCTCTCTATTGATGTTTGTTTGCATTGTGTTTCCTTTCTCAGATTTTTTTCCTTGTAGATACGATTTTTCTTGTACAACAAGATAAGTGTGGAAATATGTATACATATATTTGATTTGTCAAGTATTTTAACATAATTAACATGTAGTGGATTTCCTGCCATCTAGGGGAGGGGGTTGGGGGGAAGAGGGGAAAATTTGTAACAGAAAGCTTTGTAAGGGTCAATGTTGAAGAATTACCCATACGCATGTTTTGCAAATAAAAAGCTTTAATAAAGAAAAAAATAATTAAAATTTAAAAAAAAAATTCCTTCTTTTGATCTAGAATATTTCAAATATTTCCCTTCTTATATACAGTAATAATCTGAAGGTTAAGAAAAGGACACTTGAGATGTCCTTTTCAAGATGTCCTTAAGGGAGCTAGATTCAAGAGGCACGGGAAGGGAAATAATCTGTATAACAGATACCACAGATTTGAGCCTGAGGAGACCTATCTTAGGTCATCTTGCCCAACCCTCTTAACTCTACAGAGGAGGGAGGGCACATGGCCAATGTCACATAGAGAGCAAGTGCCAGAGGCATAGAAAAACTTGGAAGAAATGAGATAAGTAAATCACAAAAACAATATAAACAATGACTATAATGTAAAGGGAAAGAACATTAATAACAAAAAATAACAACATTAATTATATGATGAACAAGCTTGGTAAAAAAGAAGACATGTAAGAATGTATCTATCTCCCTTCTGGTGGGGTGGTGCAGTGATTATAGAAATAGAACATATTAGACCTGACTGATGCTGATTAAGTAGCTCTCTTCTTCACTCCCTTTCTTTTTTATTCTTTAGAGAGAAAAGCTTATATTGAGAAATAAATGTGATATAAAATAAATGATATCAATTTAAAAAAAAATTTTTAAAGCAATAATAAACGGAAGGGCAAGCATCTATAAGAAACAGAAAAATGAGATTAAGAACAAAAGAAGCAAAATGGGGAAATCTTAACTGTTGATCAATCAATAATCATTTATTAAGCACTTACAATTTATGTTGGGCACTGTACTAAGCAATGGGGATACAAAGGCAAAAGATAATTTGAAGAAAATTAAGGAAGCTAGTAGGATGATAAGTAGAACATTCCAAGGATGAGGAAGGAAACAGTCAATAAAAATGCCCACAGAAGAAAGCTACTCAAGAGTATCTTGTTCAAACAACAACCAGGATCCAGTGTCAATGAACTGAAGAAAACTTGGGAGAAGAGAGATGTTAAAGTATAAAACTAAAAAAGAGAAGTGGCTAGTTATAAAGGGCTTTGAATTACAGAAAATTCTACAAGTGATCCTGGGATAGAGGAAGCCATCATTATAGTTTGAGTTTGATGGTGGCATGTTCAGACTTTAGTAAACAAACTTTGATAGCTAAATGGAGTTATAGACTGTAGTAGACAGAGAATTATACAAGGGGAGCTCAAAGTACTAACTTTTTAAATGTTAAAAACAAACTGACCAAATTTTTACATTACTTTCCTTTCCAAATTTGTCATCCTCTCCTGCCTAAATAATAACCCTTTCCTTTTAATAAAAAAAAAATGGATAAAAAAAAAATGAACAATTCTGCCATTATAGGCCTCCTTACTCAGAAAACCCCACCTCTATAAGGGCATTTACTCAACTCATAATTCTAAATGAAACTTTGACTTGACTTTTCTTCCTTTGCTGCTTTATCTTCCATAATCCCCTCTAATTTAGGTGTTCCCTAAATTCTGTCCCATGCTCATTTTTATTCTCTCCTTACACACTAACTTGGCAACTTCATCAACTCCAAAGGATTTATCATCTCTATGTCAATGACACCCTGGTGTATTCCCTAAGCTTCAGTCCAACAACTGCCCAGTGGTTATTTGAAACTGGATGTCCCTGTAACATCTTAAACTAAGTACATCTAAAATTTAATTCATCTTTCCCCTTTTGTAAAAATCAAGAGAAACATTAAATTTGTCCACTAAAATTGTCAACTTTCAACTGAGTGATGAGATCAGATGACTTCAGAAACCAAACTTCAAAAAGGGTAACAAGTAATCAGAGAAGTGGTTGAGTAGGCACTGAGAGTACACAACTTTTCCCCAGAATTTTATTTATGAACATGAGTTTAGGGATAGCAGAATCTAATATGGATTTTTATAGACCAGTGAAGATTAAAAAGTGTTTATACAGAATAAACTCAGGAGAGGGAAGGAAACATCAATCAACAAGCATATATTATACTTATTATGTGGCAGACACTGTGCTAAGTACTGGGAAGGCAAGGAAAAACCAGCCCAGCATGAAGCAGGCAAGGGTATAATCAAGGAAGGAATCACATGCCATAAGGAAGTCTACACTTGTTCTGTCACTCTAAACAAGCAGAGCTTCTCAGCTGACCAATAGTAGATTGAGTCCAGCAGTAATGTACTGCTGCTCAAACCCAAACCCAAACCCAAGTTAGAAATTTACTACAGCTCAGACCAGGGGAAAGATCAGATTTTACTATAGATGAAATCACTTTGGGAAAACTGAACTTTTACAGGTCCCCTAACTGTTGCCCCTGAGAGCTTGGAATAATACAATATTCAATAGCTGTACCAGCCCAGAAGTGTGCACAATCCAGTCCTAACATAAAATCCAACATCAGAAAGTAAGCTGAAGAATGAGCAATAATAATAATAACAATCCCATTATAAAAGGCTATGGTGGTAACAAGGAGACCCAAAATAAAGTCAGAAAATAAGAAAAACTCCATGCATCTACAAATGAAGTCTCCAACAAAACCAGTTTGTGTACAAATTCAACTAGAAATCCCAAAAAAGGATCTTTTTTTTAAAGTTTTAAAAGTTTACGAATGAAATAAAAGCTCTAGATGAAAAAAAAAAAATGAACAAGAAATTAGAGCTATGGAAGAAAATTTGGAGAGGTTAACAGCTTGGAACAAAATGTATAAACCTTTACCCAGTTACAAATTCCCTGAAAATAAAAACTAACCAAACAGTAGAAGCCAATAATTCCATGAGATAAGAAATATTAAAACAGTAAGAAAAAAAAAACCCACCTTATTCTACAGAACTGACCTGAAAAACAGATAAAAGAAAAAAAATTAAGGATCAATGGACTACCTATAAGTCATGACTAAAAGACTATAGACATTATATTTCAAGAAATCTCCTATAACCAGAAAGCAAAGAAAAAAACTGTCCAGTCATCTCCTGAAACTTCAAAATGAAAACCTTAGAGTCAAAATTCTGAGTTTCCACTCAAACAAAAAATACTGCACATAAATAGAAAGAAAAATTCAAGTACTGAAGATCAAGTCAGAATCATACACAATTTATTAGCTACCACCATAAAACACAAAGAAAGCTTAGAATACATTATTGCAGAAGACAAAGGATATAGGCAAGAATAACTTGGCTCAACAAAACTGCACACAATCATTCAGAGGGGGAAAATGGACCTTTAATGAAACAGAAGATTTTCCAGGCACTCCTGATAAAAAAAACCAGAGCTAGACAGAAATTCTGAAGCTCAAAAACAGACATGCAGAAAAACATAAAAAGATGAACAATGGCAAGAAACATAAAAAAGTGAACAATGAGAGGGGATTAAACAAGGTCAAATCGCATATATTCTAATATAGGGAGATGATTCATGTGTTCAACATCATCAGAAATATGAAAAAACAAAGCCTAGCAGTGGTCCTATTATGTTTTAATCTTAAAGAAGAATGGAAAAGAGGAAGAGGAATAGGGGGTAGAGAATTTTTACATAATTGGGGGTACACAAGTAAAATTTAATACAATGAAGAAGGATGGGATAATGGCTGACTTGATCCACTCTGATTAGAACTGTTCAAAGAAATGAATACAAAAAGTTCACTCAACAAAAAAACAGAAGGGAGACAGGTTAAGGGGGAATTAGAGGAAGAGTAGATTAAAGAAAGGATTAGTCCTAAGCAAAAGAAACTCTTTAACATGCAGAAATATTTATAGCTTTTGAAGATGGCAAAAAATGAGAATCTGAGGGGTGCTCATTAAATGGGGAATGGCCAAACAAGTGATGGTATATAAATATGATAGGAAGACTTATTTGAATTGCTGCAAATTAAAAAGAGCAGAACCAGGAGAACAACTTATATAATTACAGCAATATTGTAAGACAAGTTTAAAAGACTTAAAAAAGTTTTTTTTAAGAATTATTTTTGTGCACCATGATAAGTGTAGAAATATGTATAGAAGAATTACACATGTTTAATAACTGTCTAACAGAAGGGATAGGGAAAAGAGAGGGAGAAAAAAAATCGAGAGCACGGGGTTTTGCAGGAGTGAATGTTAAAAACTGTCTATGCATGTATTTTGAAAATAAAAAGCTTTAGAAAAAAAAAAAGTAAGAAAAAAGAACTCTGATCAAAGGATTCATAATCAAACATACTATCCTGCTTCCTGAAAGGTAAAAGAATGAGTGAGCAAAATGAATGTGTGTATATTTTATATATAAACATACATGATATGGAATTTGTTTACATTTGTGTTTTTTTCCCCTTTGGACATGGACAATGTAGAACTTATACAGCCTTTTGGTTGTTTATAGTTTCGCTTCTGTATTTGCTAATTTCTTTCATTCTCAATTACAGAGGAGGGAGAGCTTCTTGGAAAAAAAATAATTAAAAAAAAAACACATGGAACCATGATATTGTCAAGTCCAACAATGATAATATAATTGTATCATTTTTTTTATTTAAGACTAAGAGGCATTATCTAATAGATAAATGAATATTAACACAATTTCTAAAAGAAAACTATCTAAAATGCTATTTTTTTTACAAGTTACAAATCTAGTAAGAGAAACGCAACTTTAAATTCTGAAGTTTCACCTCCTGTCCAAACTAGAAAAGATGATAAAAGAAATAGTCAATACTGGAAAAGGATACAGACAAACACACTGTTGGTAAAATTATAAATTGGTCGATCACTCTAAAAAAATAACATGAAACCATGCAAGCAAAGTTACTCAACTTTTCATTCCCTTTGATCCAAGTGTTCCTTCGCATCAGTTCCTATCAAAGAAAAGACATTCCAGACTAAGAATCAGAACAGCACTTTTTAAAGTTAATACCTTCTAGATTTACAAAATAGAGTAGCTACAAAATACTACAGGTGGGATTTTAGTTGGGACTTGAAAGACCTAGAAGTGGACATCAGAAAAGGAGAGCATTTCATGGATGAGGAACAACCAGTAAAAATGTCCAGTCTGGAGATGGATGGTCTTAATTGAGAAACAAGGAGGCCTCTATCACGGATTGCAAAATACTCTCTGGAAGAAGACAGGAAGGGGACAGGTTCTGTCAAAGTTTTAAAACTTTCCCAGAGCTGATCTTGGAGGTAAAGGGAGCCACTAAAGTAGTTTTAGTACTAAGATGACACAGGCAGATCTGTACTTCAAAAAAAGACCAACGTGACAGATAAATGGAAGATGAACTACAATGAAGATAGATTGTGGGCATGGAAAACAACCTACTGAAATTTTGTCTAAACAGAAAGAACCATTAAAAAAATCAAGAATGAAAGTTTCAAAATTATGAATGGGATTACCTCCAATTTGTCACACAATATAGTTTGTATATAGTTGTTTGAAAGGTGTCTTACCCATAGTACTATAAGTCCTTTGAGAAAAAGCAGTATTTTTTGCTTTACTCTGGATCCTCAGTGCTCAGCAAAGTTCCTGGCATAACAGAGTAAGAACTTATTAAATGTTTGTACAATGACTGGTTTAAAAATGCTCCTTTCAGGATCCTTCATTGTGTATGGCTGGCCTTGCCAAAACTACCTTATAACTACATGCTACTATGAGCATATTTGGCTTATGATGTTTCCCCTATTTTGTAAGGTCAAGAATACATTGATTCAGACTAGTAGCATTTCAAATTTCACTTGTGCAAAGATTTTTTCTGCTCACTTTATATATATTGCTATTTCTTTCAACTCAGAAGCAAAATATCAATGTTTTGTAAAGCATCGGTGTAAGAACACCCCCCCCCCAAAATTAAGTTTCTTCAGAGCAGACCAAAGAAAAAAAAAAAAAAAAAAAAAAAAGAGGAAGGAGAAAGGAAGGAAGAAAATAAGAATCCTTAACACTGAATCAATAGAAAAGATGAATCTATCTAACCAAATGGCGATGAACTAAACTATACCAATGCTAAGCTACTTGAAATAAATAAAAACAGATTTAGAGTTTGCAGGAACCTCAGGTCATTTAATGTAAACCCATAAAGTAGTTTGTTCAATATTATACAGCCAATAAACATTCAGTCAATAAACATTAAGCACCTGCTACATACCAGGAACCGTGCTAAGCACTGGAACAAATGGCAAGGCCTCAAATCCAGGTCCTCTTGACCTCAAATTTAGTGCTCTCTTTATAGCATGCTGCATCTGACAGCTTATTTTAAATTCAACTGTACAATTCAATTGGTTATTTTCAAGAAAGGAACAAAAAAGTATATCCCATGTATATGTATGGATGAATACATAAATAAGATTCACATGCAGAAAAAGCATTAAAAAAATAAGTAAAGAGCATGAAATTCAAAAGGGAAGAGTCTGTATGAAGATGAAATCACAGTGCTCTAGAAAGAATGCAATACTAGGAAACAAGAAGTAGCCAATCCTTCCTCCTCCAAGGAAAGAGGAGAATCCTCCAGCAAAAATAGTATATGATGAGCATTAAGGAGATGAAAGGCTTTTAGAAAAGTTTGTATGTGAAGAGAAAGCCTAAATTTTTTTTAATTTATTTTTTTAAGCTTTTAATTTTCAAAACATATGCAAGGATAATTTTTCAACACTGACCCTTGCAAAATCTTGTGTTCCAATTATTCCCCCTCTCCCCTCCATCCCTTCTCCTAGATGGCAAGTAATCAAATATATGTTAAACATAGCAAAAATATATGTACATTCAATATAGACATATATATTTTATACAATTATCTTGCTGCACAAGAGAAATCAAATCAAAAAAGTAAAAAAAATGAGAAAGAAAATAAAATTCAAGCAAACAAAAGAAATGAAAATGCTTCTGGTGATCCATGCTCAGTTCCCACAGTCCTGTCTCTGGGTGTAGATGACTCTCATCATCACAAGATCATTGGAACTGCCTTGAATCATCTCATCATTGAGATCATCGGATAATCTTGCTGTTGCTGTGTAAAATGATGTCCTAGTTCTGCTCATTTCACTTAGCATTAATTCATGTCAGTTTCTCCAGGCCTCTCTGAAATCATCCTGATTGTTTCTTATAGAATAATAATATTCTATAACTAAATTTTTTTCAATAGTGAATCCTGGAACAGGTAGTTGGTAAAAAGAGTACTGGACTGGGTGTCAGGAGGACCTGAGTTTAAATCTTGCCTCAGATACTATCTTGCGTGACCCTGGGCACATCACTTAATCCCCAATCCTTCTCCCTCCCCCCAACTCCCCCCACCCCAAATGAATCCCACATGCATTACCTGAGACCCTTATATAAAGGGAGCACAGGAAATTTGACTTCAGTAGATTTATTACGGAAAATGTATTTTCAGAAAATCAAATAGTTCTAAACACTGTCTTAAGCACTTTCCCATATAGACAAAAATTTTAGATGCCTGGTGTCAAACCAATCTTTTATGTTAGGTCCAACTGTTCAAGGGGGCTATACTCTTAAGATTAGATGAGATCACATGCCCAAAGACCATATGATGGAAACAAAAAACACAGGCACTAAAATTTGTAGATGGATACAAAGGTAGATGGACAGATACACATATATGTGCATACTTACATGTAATAGAATCTAAGCTGCAATGGCAATAACATATCAACTTAAATGACTAAATGAGGAAACTTGAGACCCAAAGAAATTAAGTTATTTTCCTAAAGTGCCAATTTTATGAACAGTGGGGACTGAAAGTCGGGTTCCCAGAAGCCTAAGATTATGTTCTTTGCTCTGTACCATGCTGCTCTCTCTAGTAGTCATGTGTACTGGAGGTCAACAGCTTATTTAAAGTAGGCTACCACAGAAGCCTGTCAAATGTTTTGCAGTTTTCAAATCCTCTCTAAAATGTGATATCCAGAGCTAACCACAATGATCTGAATATGAAATAACTAACAGAATGCAATATGATTCTCATCTTTTTAAACACAGACTAAGTCTATGTATATAAGCAATAACAATGTAAAATTGTTTGAATAAAGTGAAGTTAACTAGATGGAAAAAAATTTGCAACAATGTAAAATTTGTGACATAATTTTCTTCATGAATCCTGTAAACAGACTGGGACCCGGAAGTATAATCCAAGTTCCTAACTGACTTAAGGGTAAACATTTTATTAGGAACAAACAATGATAAGCATCAACTGTTACACATGAAAGACTATGTTTGCTCTAAGTTATAAAAATACAAATCTTAATGGAATCTGATAACTGTTAAGGGACAATAAAAATGCTATTATATTATGGTACTACATAAAACCAGATCTATATTCATATTTAAAAATGACAAGCATTTTTGTGAGAACAAAGTTAGAACCTAAAGAATTAGAGGGGGGAAATCGTGATGCTGCTGCAACCTGCTATGAGGCAACTCTTTTATGTTTATTTTAGAGCCATGTTTACTTTTCAGCCAAATAATGTTCAAATGACAAGAATTATAAGAATTGGAGGTCACTGCTGGAGAACTATTCTGAACAGTAACATAGAATTCTTGCACTTAAATTTTTGGTAAATCTTTAGGCCTTTTTCAATATATCTTTTATGTTGTAGAGGTGACCCAGAGTTATCAAAAACAAAACACAAAAACTGAGTCCACCATGTTTTAAAGGCTTAGGAAGACCAATCTAGCCATCCAGGATTATCACAAGATTGGTCAGAGTAGTGTGAATTGAGCCCAACAGCTCATGAATACCTTCCATTATGGAAAAGAAGGAATGCAGTAAAGAGAATATAGTGCTTTGGAACCCTCATGTACTAAAGGATACTTCTTATGCTTGTTAAAATTATAAATAAATAAAATAAAAAAATTTGTCCCACTAAATGCACTCTACATTCATTCAAAACAAATGTCTACTATGACAAATTTTTACTCTGTAAAAAAAATCCAAAATATTATGTTCTGTTATGATTTTTTGAGGGAAGTAAGAAGAAGGTGGCCCTCATACTAACAATAAAGCCTCATGTACAAATTGGCACTTAGTTCCCTTCCAGACTCACCCTAAGTATTCACATGTAATCAATCATTCAAGAGCATTCATTAAGCATCTACTGTGTACCAGGACTGTCCTAGATGCTGCAAATACAGAGACATAAATGAAGCAATCCCTACCCTCACGGGTAATTCTATATTTATATAATTCTATAAAGGGGGACAAAAACACCATGAATGGGAGTAATTGGAAAGGTTTGCTGTAGGAGGTAATGACAGAGCTGAACTGTGAAGAAAATTAGAAATTCTGGGAGGTAATGAAGAGAGTCTCATTTCTATCTTTGTATTTCAGCACCTACCTATCACACACCTTGCAGTACTAGGCTCTTAACAAAAGCTTGGTGAGTAATAATTGATTATATAAAAATATTAATAATGGCTCAGAAGTTAAAAAATGGCCAGTAAAATCTTCACATTCAAAACGGTTTCTACTCATTTGATTTTATAAGAACAGCAACAACTATATCCATGCAAATGCCAATCTAGACAATCATTTCTGATGTGTGAAAATAATTTCATAATTCATTTCCCTTCTCCCTCTTAGTCAGAAAATAACTAAAATATGTTTTAACTGATAATACAGCAACACAAAATAATGTAATTTAATAAAAAAATGTTTTTTATTACTGATAATAACAGCATTCTTATGTGGAAAAGGAAATAAAAGATATGATTTAGCAAACTGAGAATTGAGTCAGTATCTTCAGATAAAATCAACATAACTGGGATTTGGGTGAACAGAATGTTGTATACTTAAGGTAAAAGCCCTTTACCTCTCTATACTTTCCTACCTGTAAAATGGAGATAATATTGGTACTATCTGCCTTACCAAGCCACAGATTAAGTATCTAATGGGCTGAAGTTCAAACTCTAAATAAAATCTCTTTACTATTGCCAGGCACTGTGCTAAACACTTGACAATTATTATCTCATTTAAGCTTCACAACAAAGATGCTAACTATTATTATCCCCATTTTACAGATGAGAAAACTGAGACAAGAGATTAAGTGACTTGCCCAGCATCAACACAGCTAATAAGTGTTTGAAGGCCAAATCTGAACTCAGATATTACTGACTTCAGGTCCAGTGGCTCTATCAAGATAGCATTAACTACTACAAAGAAGGAAATATATAAAACTTATCACAAATACTAGATTTAATAAACTAAGTTGGGGCGGAGCCAAGATGGCGGAGTGAAAAGGTGACTTTCTGCCTCTCCTCCGATCTTCTCTCAAATCAACAATAAAATAAGCCTCTGAACTGATCTTCAAGTCAACGAACTCAGAAATATTTGGGCATGGCTCTCTGGAGAACTTCATATCAGGTTAGTCGGACTCGGACAGAGAGATAAATAGACGACCCCTGTGCAGGCCGGAAGTGAGGGTGGGACTCAGCTCAGCTCATCGTGGCAGAAATTCCAAACTCCAAACTCCAAATTCCAAACACCTGGAGTTTATCTGAGGCACTCGGGACACTCTGCCCTGATTGGGGACAGGTGTTCTGGCAGACTTGCCTTGTTTAAGGAGTAATTCGGACTTAGTCCTAGCCCCCACCGGCCCAGCACCTTAAGTCAACTCGCCGAAGTGTCCCAGGGCAAAGCGTCTTCAGCCGAGGTTTTTTTTTTTTTT
>JAJPUD010001505.1:372548-408601 GCA_023553655.1 Myrmecobius fasciatus | reverse complement strand
TCATTCAATGATATAGGTGAATTTCACCTATTTCTAATGAAAAGACCGGATCTGAACAAAAAATTCGACATCCAAACACAGAACACAAGAAATGCATAAAAAGGTAAAAAGGAAAGGACTCTTGAGAACTTTATTTCTACTAGGGGGATACTTAAAGTTTGGGGGTATAATTAACTAGATATTACTTTGAGAATATGAAAAAGAGAACTAGAGGGGGAAAGGTTGTCATACTGGGGAAAAGAGGGAAAAAGTGGTAAAATAAGATTCTTAAGAACTTTAAGACTACTTTGCTAAGAGACTTTCTTCTCCCTAATGTATCCAGGCAGAACTGGATAATGCTCAAGTCAGGCAATATAGAAATTGAAATTTATTTGACCAAGATGACCTTCATTTTAATATAGTTCACACTTGTCTTTGTGTTAATCAGTCCAAGTTGATTGCTACCCTTCAGGAACATGTTTTCTCTTCAAAGGATAAAAAACTGTGACCCCACCACCATTAAGTGTCTTTGGTCTAAGAGAGCTAAATGATTAGGGGGGAGGGGGAGAGATGGGGGAGAAAGGAAGGTAATCCCTTTTCACAAGTTTTCAAATGCTTGAAGACAAACTTTGATGTGCTCCTAAATCTTCCCTTCTCCAAGATAAGGACCTCGATCAATCCTCAAAAGTAACTAAAGGCACTTTACCCTCCTGTGAATACTCTCCAATTTATCAATGTCCTCATAAAACCAAGGACGGACCCCAGAACTGATTATACTTCAAGATATGGTCTGACTAGGGCAAAGCATAGAAAGACCATCACCTCCTAATTCTTATAAATTAATCTTATTACAATCTTAAAATCAATTTTCAAAAAACCTAATAGAGATGTATAACAAGCAGATATTCATTCCCCAAATAAAATTTAGAGATATGTCATTCTGATTGTCTAACATCCCTGTGCAGTTTTTATAATTTAGAAAGCTCTATAGGGCACAAAGGGATTAAGTGAAGTTACACAGCTAATATCCATCAAACTATAGTTTGAATCCAGGTAGAGACTGGTTCTCTATACACTGTCATTAGTTTCATTTCCATTTAAACTATTTCTTGAACTAGGTCACTAATTAAAATAACATAAAATTCTATCTTGATGATTATGCATAGTCTTGTCTATAATTCTTGATTATTAGACTGATTATTAGAACTGTATTAGTAGAAAAAATTTGACATTAGTCAGTTTGACTTTCATGTAATTATAAATCCAAATACTCTGATCTACACTGACTCCCTCAAAATACCCCTTAAACTTGCCCATCTGGAATTTAAACCTTTTCTTTTCCAAATGATTTTACTTCTAATGTCTCAAGGCTACCTACCATAGCTGTCATTAGCATTCTAATGTGGGAACTTATCTAAGAAAAATGGAAAAGTAGTGGAAAACGGAACAAAAAAGTACTTGCAGATATAGATTTCTGCTACACTTCCCATTTCTTTTTATGAAGAACAGAATTTCTTCTCAATACTAGTATTTCATAATGCTGAGGATACTGTCAGGTATTCTCACTGATTAATAACAATCAATTTCAAAACCTGGTCATGACCACAATCTCATAATCCTACAATGTTTCCCTCATAGAGATCCTGTTTTTATCTCTTTGCCTTTAACCCTTTCTCTTCAAAGTAGGCCCAATTATCCAAAGTGATAGGTCCACCTATATGGTGTCTTTTTTTAAAAAAATACATGGAAAATTCAGCGCATTATTTTTACTCCCTCAAAAAAAAAAAAAAAAGAAGACAACAAAATACAAAAAAATCTAAAGACAGCAAATCAGTCATATGTTGAACAAGCTCTACGGTACCAAACTTTACATAAATAATCCATGATAGCTCATATTTTCTTTATAACTTCCACAAATTAAAATCTGAAATTCAAAAGTGAAAATAAACAAATGAAACATTTATTAAACATTTAATATGCACAAAGTATTGGGGCCAAAGAAAAGTAACTAAGTCCCTGCTCTCAAAGAGCTCACATTCCAATGGGAGAGACAGCATATATGGAAGGTTTCAGCTCTGAGTCAGATGGAAGTCCTTAAGGAGCAAATCAAAATAAATGTTAATACCTTTTCTTTAATGTCATTTCCACTGATAAACATATCAGTTTCAGATGCTGAACCATCTAGACAGTGCCAAAGACTTTGGAGGCAAGATCTTCTAATGGCTTGCAGCACCTAAAGGAACAGTTGTCAGGCTGCTCTTCAAAAGTTTTTTCTCATGTCTAAGGGCATTGGGTAAGAAGCACTGCTATTGCCAAAGTCCTGGACTGTCTCCATCAGGGCCTAATGGTGGTCAAACTGGTGGTTTGACTTGCTTAGTACATGCCGCTTCCTGTTTCTTCTCCCTCAGGGTGCCTTGCTGCACCCTGCCCTTTACGTGGCAGTTTATAGTTGGTGGGAATGTCTGGGTCCTTTTCCACAGGAGTTACTTCTCCAGATGATGACTTTGAAGACTGGGCCAGAAACAGGATTCTTAAGAACTTTAAGACTACTTTGCTAAGAGACTTTCTTCATAGGAGTTCCCTATACAAATGAAATCACAGGTTCATTCCCTATCTTTTTTAAGCAGAGAAGGAACAGGTTTTGTAGAAAGAAGTGAAGGCTGATTTAGGATTATATATAGATGTGTAGATATAGGACATATAGATAAATCCTAAGAATAGAGGATATTTACCACATAGAATATTAGAAACCTTAAAGAGTTCATTTCAATCTCATTTTTCAAAGATATGGCCCAAAGCAGTTTACTTCCTCAAAAAATCACTATAATTCATGCAAAGATAGTTTTGGGTTTTTTTTTTTTATTTTTTATTTTTTTGTTTTTTGCTGAGGCAATTGGGGTTAAGTGACTTGCCCAGGGTCACACAGCTAGGGAATGTTAAGTGCCTGAGACCAGATTTGAACTCAGGTCCCTCCTGACTTCAGGGCTGGTGCTCTAACCACTGTGCCACCTAGCTGCCCCGTAAAGATAGTTTTTTAACATTCACCCTTGCAAAAACTTGTGCTCCCAATTTTTCCCCTTCCTTCTCATCTCCCCTAGACAGCAAGTAATCTAATATAGGATAAACATACAATTCTTTTAAACTTATTTCCAAATTTATCATTCTGCACAAGAAAAATCAAAAGGGAAAAAATGAAAGAAAAAAGCAAGCAAAATAAAAAGGTGAAAATACGTAAAAATCATATATATAAGCAGTGGTGACATTAAGACTAAACTAGAACTTGTCTCTACTTCTAGTTGAAAATTTGGATCACTATACCATACTCCTGGCACACTAGTCAGAAAAATGATCCTGACCATCAAGAAAGAAGGTTAAATTATCTTCAGTATAAACCACTTAAGAAGCCAAGACAATGTGTATACATTGTGTTCATATATTATTGTCTGCATGGCTGTCACATTAAAGTGTAGCACCTAAACTCTCATTTACTAAGCAAAGTGGCACAACAATCATTTCTAATAAATGATGTAACATTCTAGCCCTTTACCTTCCTCCCTTCTCAATCTCCTCCTCCCTTCCCCACAAGTAGAAAGAAGATAGAAGACTTTGATCATCTAATCTCTAAAATCAAGGTCTTTAATCTGAATTCTTTTATTGTCATTGTTCTCTCAGTTCTACTTTCTTTACTTTGTATCACTTCATTTAGGTATTGGTCTTCTGAATTGATGGTGGTTAGCCTTCTTCAAATTTGTTATTTACAATGCTATTTAAATATTTCTAATTGTTTACTCTGCATCAGTTTATACAAATTTTCCCAGATTTCTATGAAACTCATTTATTATTGTACAATATTATCTCACTGTTTTCATATAGCCATGGCCCAATTAATCTGTCATTTTCTTAATTTCCAGTTTTTTAAAGAACACCTATAAATATTTTTGTACTTTGGGTCCTTTTCCTTTTTTTTTTTTTTTTTTTGATTTCTTTAGGCATAAGATTCATTGTTTCTTATTATATCACAGTTCAGTTCAATAATCAGTATTCTATCATATCCAAACCTGCATTTTATACAACTATCTATTTGTTCCCCAGTGGATAGACCTGTACTGTCTCTCTAGTTTTGATACTGTAAAAAGTGCTGGAACGAATATTTTGGAACATATGGAATATTTC
Organism: Myrmecobius fasciatus; assembly: GCA_023553655.1. Taxonomy (NCBI): domain Eukaryota; kingdom Metazoa; phylum Chordata; class Mammalia; order Dasyuromorphia; family Myrmecobiidae; genus Myrmecobius; species Myrmecobius fasciatus. The sequence goes on along the minus strand of JAJPUD010001505.1, from coordinate 404,449 downwards.
TGTCATTTGACAGTCTCTCCCCTAAATGAACAGGAACAGGATCTCTAAAACAAAGGATATAAACAGTTTAACTTAAATAATTTCAATTTTTTGAATCACTGACTCAGTTCATAGTTCCACCAATAGTGAATTTGTTTGTACATCTTCCTCCAAGTCCTGCAACACTAACTTCAATCTTTCGGTTTAGTGTGTGGTGGGTGAAACTCGTGGGATTATTTTCATTTCATTCATTTATTCTTGTGGTAGTTCAGAGTTTCCATTTTTCCTTTGGAGAAACTTCATATTCTTTATGGAGGAATAGCTATTGGTTCTTATCTGTTAATATCAACTCCCTACATATCTTGGATAAAAGACTGGAAAAATTTTTAGAAAGCAGATTTTTATCAGATGTGATGCAAAGATTTTTTCCCCTGAGTTTTATGAGGTTATTTTATTTTTATTTCTTTTTAAAACAGATTCTTTTTATATAACCTTCACTTTCCAACGAATTTTCCCCTCCCCAACCTGCTAATTCCATGTAACAAATGATTACTTTTCAAAAATGCTTTTGTTAAAAATAAGTTTTAGCCCTAAATCCCAGTTTTAAACATTTCCCTAATTTATACAAACACCCTTGCAAAAACTTGTGCTCCCAATTTTTCCTCTTCTTTCTCATCTCCCCTAGACAGCAAGTAATCTAGCATATTCTTTACTTCAAAATGAGACACCCCACAAACAGGTCCATTGTCATTTAACACAGTTATAATGTTAAAGAGGGTGCCAAATTTGAATGGAGAATATGAAATGAGGTATGGCAGATGAAAAAAGATACCAAACCAATACCAAGCATTTGCTTTAAAAGTGATAACCTATAGTTTAAATTTAATGTGAAGCAACTGGAGTCATCATAGAAGAAAAGTTATATGATCAGAGAGATCTGTAAAAAATAAATCTTACTACTTTATATAGAATACCAAATTGGCCATATATACAGACAAGTTGCAAGGTCTAAACTAGGGCATAGCCTACCTTTTGCTTGATGGATTGGACTGACTAGGGGAGATGGGGATAGGTATAGATGTGAAGATCATCAAAGGATGACTTCAGATTTTTGAGCAGATAAAGGGTGCTATAATGGGAATAGTTAGGAAAAAAACAGTAAGTTGTAGGTGAAGATAAATCAGTCTACAAACATTTATTTATTAAGCATTTACTAAATCAGGCAAAGGGCTAGAACACAAAAAAACAGGCCCTGGCCCCAAAAAGCTTACATCCCATTCAGAGAGAAAACATGTAAATTAATAAGACATGCAAGATGGAAGAGAAACTTCATATACAGAGGTTGCATGAACTTGAGTGGAGAAAAAACAAAGTATTTATTTTCATTAATCAAATTGAACAATCTAGCATTTCTTTCAATGTGAATTTTTAAAATTCTGGGAAAGAGCCCATATATTAGGCTTCCAAAGGGGTCTATGATACATATAAAGATTCAGATTTGGAAGGAAAGGCTCTTAGCAGTAGAGTAGCCTGATAAAGGTTTCCCTCAAAAGACTTTCATGTTAGCTGTCTTGAAGAAATTTGGGCAATCTGAATCACAGATGAAAAATGACAGCATTCTAGGCAAATGGAGGTTGATCAGGAAGGTACAGAAACACAGAAGTGTATGAAAAGACTGCTAGCTCAGTTTGATATTCATTTTAGGTAACAGATTATGAGATAGATGGTATTAATATCATCCCCATTTTGCAGATTATCACCCTTCTTTTGTAGAGGCTTAGACAAGATCACAAAGCCAAGTGTCTGGGCAAGATTCAATATTTTTATAAAATAAAAACAAAATGGTATATGTTATTGGCAACTAGTTAAAATTTCCTTGTTATGACCGTCCAGATTCATTTTATAATGACTCAGCCTAAAATGTTAGCAATTTTAAAATATAATAAAAATGATTTTTGATGTCCTTAAAAACAAATTTTTTAGTTTGTTTTTTAATCAAGAAACAAGTGTGGAGTGAGAAATCACTGATGTGATGTTGGAAGAGTTAATTTCATTCCTTTACTCTCTAAATCTCTAGAGATCTATAGCTTCTGTCACTATTAATTTTCTACAGTGTGGAGTTTCAGGTTGTTGTCCTTAAGTTTATTATATATTCTTGTATTGCTGTAACAACATTGCTGTTGTAGTACATTCTCCTAGATGTCTATACTATAATTAAATTTACCTTTCTGTGCATTGAACATAGATTTACATTATGACTTTAAGAGAAATTCCAAGACAATATTAAATAGAATACTGAATTTGGAGACAGGAAAACTTATGTTTGAATCCCACCTTTGCCAATTGCTAGCCACGAATGATCTTCAGTAAACTATGTAACTGAGTCTGTTTCTTCATTGGGAGGCAGCTTAATGAAGTGTCAACAACTCTGGATTTAGTCAGAGGACTTGGGTTTCTTAATCACTCCACCCTGGTTTCCGTATTTGTAAAATACGAGTTGGACTAGAATAGGAGGTTTTTTTGTGCCATGGTTCCCTCTGACATCTGAACAGGCTTAAGGATCCCTCCTCAAAATAATGTTTTTAAAGATAAAAAATGTAAAAGATGATAAAGAAATCAATTATTGAAACATAATTATCAAAGTACATGAAAACAATTTTTTCATAGATCCTAGGTTTAAAATCTTTATACCTAGAGGATCTACAAGACACCAACTGAGCTCTAAATCTGTAATCCCATAATCCTTGGCATAAACTTGCTTCTTAAAGAGAGATTATATTTACACTGTTTTATGGTAGCAACTGGAATAATGGGACCCTGGTCTAAGCATTTTATTTGATAATCTCATAATTATTAAAGATACAAAAGCTTTCAGTGATAATTGAGGTATATAGGCTCACCAAAAAGTAATGAGATGGACTTCATAGTCCATGAATAGGAGATGTAAATTGTAGTTTGACTAGTTGTTCCATCTGCTGGCCCTCCTCCCCCATCCCCATATTTGTGGAGAATACCTGAATCCTAATGTAATGACAATATAAAGATACATAATAATGTATGGAAAAACTGATGATATTGAATGAATATAAATTCTTATATCATTTCATAAATTCAAAGCTGAATGGAAACTTAGAAATTATCTCTTGCTAAACAAATTTTGAAGCAAAGTTTGGTAAAACAAAACTTTTTTTTCATATGGTAAATAATTTAACTTTATGATCCCATTCCCAGAACCAGAAGATGAGGTCGTGGGCCTCAGGTTACAGGAAGTGACATGACCCACAGGAAGCAGACAACATTGATCAAGGATGGTTATGTCCTTTTAGTCTATCCAGTGAAAAGGCTTGGGTCTTTTCCTATTTAACTGGGTGTTCTACTTCCTGCTGGTCTGGTCCAGCACATGGTGGGAACTGGGATGTCTCCTGGGTGTGTCTGGGCCTCTCCCTGCAGGGATTAAATAAACTCTTTCTCTTTGTACCTGAAGATGTCTCTGATTAGTTAATTTGGGAAGGTGAGGTCTAGCACCCATCCCACACATGGGGAATTGCTTTCATTGAGAAGAAAAAGGCTTGAGTAGAACATTTTTGATTGGAAATAACTTTGTGTCTTCCCCGCTATCTGTGACTCCAAGCCTTCAAAAAAATGAAGAATACCTCCTTCCCACAAAAAAGGGTGGAGCCCCATTCCATATCATTCATAGTCCTAGCCTAATGGACTAATATGAGGGAAGATTTACCTCACGAAGAAGTGAACAAAATGGAGGTGAATTAGAAGCAAGACTTTTAATGAGTCATTATTCTCCAATTCCAAGACATTAGGGTCTTAATTTTTTTTTTAAATTTAGTGCTTGCCATTAAAGTTAACAGGAAAGTAAAAACTTTTAAATAGTATTTTTCCAACAGACTTTTGATACAGAATCACAGAACTTCTTAGAATTTGAAGGAAGTCTACCTAATTTAAACTCCTCTTTTGCTAAATGAGGAAATAAAGGCCCAGGTAAGGTTAGTTGCGGAGCTGGGACAGAAATCAGTCCATTGCTCTTTACATCATCATTTGCTCTAATATAGTTGAATTCACCAAATCAATTTCAAAAATTTGAGAAGGTAATTCTAGGTTCATGCTAGTTATAACTTGGAAGAAAAATGATGTTTTGCTCTTAAGAGATAACTGATTCCATTAGTTTTTTCTGAGTTTTAATGCAAAGGTGTGACTAAAGATATAAGGCCTACATTTTTGTTTATTTATCATAAAGAAGGGTTTAGTCTGGAATAAGAGAAAGGTTAAAATGAAAAATACAAAGACAGAAAGTATTTATAACTTTAAAAATATATATTTTAGGTATTGTGCTAGCCAATACAGTGCTTTATTATGAACAGAGTTTGGGTGAAAATTTGCCTTGTCAAGCTATTCTGTTTTCAGATACCAACTGTGATCTCAGCCATCAGTGAGTGAAAAAAATCATTCTGAAGAGGGGCTCATCTTCCACTACCAACAACTGCTAACAAGAAATTAGGCACAGTAATCCTGAAGTGTCGGCAAACACCATAACAGCATGTCCAACCCAGTCTTCAAAGTCATCATTTGGAAAAGTAACTCCTGTAGAGAAGGGGACAGCCATTCCCACCAACTACCAACTGCCACAAAGAAGGCAGGCAAACCACTCTAGCTGAGGAAGCACCTTAAGGGAGGTCAGGAAGTAGCACATGGCAGATCAGACAAGTCAAACTTCTCAGATCTGGATGGAGACAGTCCAGGACCTAGAATCCAAGAGCCCTCCCTGGTCATGGCAATGCCAATACTTCTTATCCAATGTCCTCAAACATCCTGAGTAGCAACCCCTATGGAAAGCAACCTGGCAACTGCTCCTTCAGGTGTTATACGGCACAGCTATAAAGTCAGAAAAGTTCTTGCCTCCAAAGTTTTTGGCACAGTCCAAATAGTTCAGCATCTGAAAACTGATGTGATGTTTATCAGTGAAAGTGAAATTAAAGAAAAGGCATTTACATTTACTTTGATGCTGCCCCATATGGGCCTTTCCATGTGACTCAGAGCTGAAACTTTCCATATGTGTTGTCTCTCCTATTGGAATGTGAGCTCTTTGAGAGCAGGAACTTTTGTTATTTTTCTGTTTGTATCTTGTGTGCTTAATATGTATTTGTTTGCATGATTCATTCATTGATTCTTTCCCTCTCTCTCTCACCTTTTCCCCCTCCCCATAGATTTTATTTCTGTTCTCTGACACTGTCACCATTTGGGAGCAAGCCTTCTACTAGACATTTCCACAGGCTTGTCAAATTCAGCAACAAGGATATCATCATCTTTCCGGTAATCCAAGTACACAATCACAGATCAGAGATTCATTCCTCTCCTTTTCCTAGGCATATGCCTTAATTTTATTACTTCAACACATCTCCTATTATCTCTTTCTTAGCATTCATATGGTCACCACCCAAACTGAGGCCCTCATCAGTCACCAACATCTTATCCAACTATTGTTAAAGCCCTGATCATGTCACAACACTCCTGCTAAAGAAGTTGTAGCAGTTCTCTATTAAGTCAAAGATAAAGATAAAATATAAAGTCTTTTGTTTCCTATTTAAAGTTAAAGCTCTTTAAATACTAGGTACAGTATACTTTTCTAAACTTATTTATATTAAACCCCTTTACATGCTTCTGAATCCAGCCAAATGACTAACTTGTTCAGTCATATTCTCATTCTCTCTTCCCCTTCTCCCACCCCCATCCCCATTTCCTTACCTCTGCTTTCTCATATGCTTCCTTTAGGACTCAACTCTGACATGACCGCATACAAGAGGTCTTCCCTGACTATCCCTTCCTATTTTATATAAGTTTTATATTTGTTAGCAAAGTTACAAATAACAATTCTAGTTTTCTTGGAACACAGCCTAATTAGGAATTAAATATTTACAACCAACATTTAGTCACCACCTGGCCTAAATTTGATTCTGCAATATAGATGGGAAAAATTCTGGCCACTATGAAAACTTTGAAATTACTATTCCAGTCAAATAGCTTTAAATGCTGAGTAGACACACACACACACACACACACACACACACACACACACACACACACAAAATTCATTGTCTTTGAAAACACTTAATATTATGGGAGTAATTCAAATTGTGAATTCTTAGCTCTCAGATTAAACTATCACTTCAATTTTTAAAAAATAAACAAACAAAAACCCACTGCTACCAGACAAAGAGCTGCAACTGATGGTCTTAAAACTACTTTTTATCTGTCACTGTTTAGGGAATAGAGAGCTGACCTTAGAACCAGGAAGATCTAGGTTCAAGTTCTGCCTTTGGCATTTACTAGCTATGTGACTGGGCAAGTCAAAATTTCTCAAAGTTCCAATGAAGTCAAACTCAAGAGTTCCAGATCCTTGTGGGCTATATTTACTGAGAAAATCTTAGCTGTACTGCATTTTTATTTCGTTAAGCATTTCCCAATTACATTTTAATCTGGTTCAGGGAGCAGAGATACTTTTGCTCTATACAACTTCCTAAAACCCTAGAATCATTTAACCTTTTTCAGCCTCAGTTTTTTCACCCATAAAAATGGGGAGAACAATACCATCTACCTCAAAGGGTTGTGGTAAGGATAAAATTAAAATAATGCATGTAAAGCACTTTATAAATTTTAGTATTAAATAAATTAAATAAAAGCTATTATTATCACATATCATTAAGACTACTTACAGAATTGCAAGCATAGAAATTTCCGTCTCTGAAGTTCTCTGTAATACCAATGAAATCACAGATCTTGTCCTAATCCCTAAAATGGTTTTGCAACAATCACTTTAGAAGCATGTTATTCCTAGAAGATATTTATTCTCCAGTATATTTAAACTTGTGTCATGTAGAGCCCTGGTGTTCCATATACTACTGAGAGCTCTTTGAAAATAAAAAACTTCCAATATAGCAATACTTTTCTTTCTAAAATAGTAACTCCACAATCATGCATGTATCAAATATGAGTTATACAAAGCACTTTTCAAATATGAAAATAGGTTTCATTTCCTCCAAAATGTTATCAAGCAGTAAATATAAACCCTTGATTCATACTTAGGGATTCCATCAATATATATCAAGTCCAAACATTTTCTATGTCAAATTTAATTGGGGAAATGCTGTTTTTAGACCAGTGGTCTAAAGTGGAAATTCAGGTCCCCTATGAGATTTGTGGCTTTAATTCAGAGGCAGTAGTTAAGGTAGAAGAATAAAAACAATTTTTCAATCTTTTTCAAACTATACCGAATTGCCTCAGTGAAGAAGATAATACTACTAACTACCCTGATGCCATTGGGGAAATTCCTTCCAATCCTATGCCCAACTGCTATTCCTCAGACCTCTTAGTTGTGACCAGCATCCCTCTGTGAAGATTAGCTAACTGGCTCCTGACACGTGAGTAAGAATAGTGCCATTTCTCCTCTTTTTATTTCCTCTAGAAAAAAACAAATTACACAAATAAGCAGGGACATGGATAGGCTGCAATTTGCAAGAAAAATCCTTTTACATTATCTTTTCCCTCTTTCCAGCTCCCCTATGTCTTGTCAAGAGCACTGGCATACTTCTAAGACAGGCTATCATCATCTTCAGAGTATCATTCAATTTTTTACTCTTCCTCACTCCAGATACTTAAATCAGTGGACAAATTTAATCTGGACTATTCACAGTAAGGTTTGGTCCTTATTACCTCTCAATAGAATTAAAATTACCAAATAAAATCGTTTTTTAGCTCACCCTGTTTGAATCTCTCTTTGTATTAACTTTAGAATGTGCATAACTATTAGTACAATAGTATACTTCAAAATGTATATACTTATTAGTACAATAGTGTCTATACAATTTATAAAAAAAAAAAGTAAACACATAATATAAGTGTATGCTTAAATACTTTTTATGAGGGATGGGATAAAAATAATCATTCTATACTAATCCCCAAACAGATTATATATCTGAATTTTCAGTAAATTTCAATAAATATTTTCAGACTCATTCAAGGTTATAGCAGTAAACCAAAAGTATTTTTTATAAATCTATTTATATCCTGAATTAATAACTCATCTCTATACTATAAATTTTAATTAAATTTTGGGGCACTAAAAGGTTCATTTCTTACCTGGAATCAGAATTCAACTGTAACTATACCCATGGATAATAATTAGTAACTTCTCTAATATTAAAATTCTAAATTTCAAAGACCTTAGACCCTAATATTATTTACTAGTAGCAACTGCCACTTCTTAGCCTTTATTCATTTTGACCATTTTTTTTCCCTTACAGGTACACTGTCACAAACATTGAGAAATAGAAGAAACTGTAATATATACAGAGGTAAAGCACTCAGTATATATTAGTACAACAGTATACAAAAGAAAAATTAACTAAGAAATCAATTGTAAGATTATGATCCTTGCTATTATAGGGTATAGTCTACATCTGGAAAAGATACAAGCCATTAAATCTGATGTAAGACTGGTTAAATTACAATCTTGTTGGGCCTTAGTATTCTCACTTTTAAAATGAGTCGACTAACTGGTTGATTTTATAAGGTTAACTAAACTAAAAACTTTAGTTCTTAAGCCTCTCTTTAACTTCTATACCTTCCCTATTCAAAAAATTGTCAAGGAGGAAACTACTTGTGTTTAAAGTTTTTACAAATATTTTTTGTACTTCTGAATATCTATATAAACTCCACCTCTACAAACTAGGCTAATATAATATGCCCCAGTCTTTTATGTATATTATCATATATACCAATTCTTACAAATATCTCAATTTAAAGTGAAACTAAAAAGGATCATTTATTTTTTTCCACAGACTTAAACCATTATATGTATAAAAGCTTAAAATGAAATTTCTATCACTCTCAAAAACTTTTATTCAACTTTTATGATTCGAAATTTCCCATTTTCATAAAAAAATTTTCCCCTCGCATCAAAGTACAAACACTTTCTGTAATTAACTCTAAATTATCATTTAGGAGACAAAAAGTTCACATTCAAAATGATTTCTCAAGTAATTTAACCACGAAAAAAACTAGTAAAAGAAATCTTGGTACATGTAACAAGAAACAAAATTTCTAATGCTGCCATCTACAATCAGGTCCAGTGAGTAAAATGTCACTTTTTCTCATTGTAAATGCTACATAGAAAGATGAAAATATACCATTAGGCTATTTAATCAATGAATGAAAATCTCCAAAGATCTTCATTAACACTTTGCCTCAAAAATCAAAAGGATAAAGCAAACCAACCAAAAAACCACACACAAGAATACTGGCAACTACCAAGCAAAGGACATGTTGAAGATAATTTATATTATTCTGTTCAAGATAATATGTCCACAAATCTAAAACTATGCATGTTGCTCCGGTCTCCTTCAAAACAAGGGTTGAAAATCAGAGGAAATATTTCTGGCAAACAAAAGGTGTCATGTTGAGGTAAAGAAGTTTTGGACTAAACTTCCAGAAATTCAAGCACCTGAATTCTTTTGTCATATTTAAATCTCTGCCCCACCTCCATTTGTCAAAAAGACCCTGTACATGTACAAATCCCATGGAATATCATCAAATTTGTAAATCTACTATATAGGCTATCCCAAAAATCTTGGAGCAGTTTTAAGCTTTTAAAGGCTAAAATCAAGATACCGTATGAGAAGAAAGAGGCAAAATCAAGTAATAACTTTGAAAACATCCCTATCCTTTTATACGTACAAGTTACTTATAAAAGATGAAATAGCTTTTAATTATAAAATGTCACTTCATATGGAATTTTTTTTAAAGGAAATGAATATAGCTTAATGAGTTAACAGACACCTTTTAAATTCCAGGGGACATTTCATAATTTTTTTTTTCTTTTTTTTTGCTGAGGCAATTGGGGTTAAGTGACTTGCCCAGAGTCACACAGCTAGGGAATGTTAAGTGTCTGAGGTCATATTTGAACTCAGGTCCTCCTGACTTCAGGGCTGGTGCTCTAACCACTGCGCCACCTAGCTGCCTGACATTTCATATTCTTGAACTTTAAATGATATATAATAGATACTTCCAATCAATTGGAATTGGATTTTACAATTTCAATTTACATAACCCAAAAGATAGTGACTACTGAAGACTTTAAAGTCAATTTTAGCAAACTTTAAAGAAACATGACTTCTTTTATTACCAAATCTGAAGAGATAATAATGAAAAGAAATACTACCAAGGAAGAAAGAAGTGGGGAGGGGAGAAGCAAAGTTTATAAATGAGTGACAGACCAATAACAAAATAAATTTAAGAATCTAAACATTGGTTTCCAGTCCTAGTTTTACAAGCCCCAGGAGTTCCCCGAATTATCTTGCTATTTCCAAAATAAATTTTCAAAATCCTAAGGCTTTTTAATTTTTTAAATCGATTTCTATACCTGGGCAAATTTTTAGGAAATATCCCCCAAACAAGTGTGAAAACACCAGAAAGTTTAAGAATCACTCCTACATGATATGGAATCTGAACCCACAACACCCACAAAGATTCTAAATTCCTTTTCTATCTTTTGGGGGTTTACTATTCCAAGTCACAAGAGACCGGAAGACATCGAAAGATACAGGTATGATATTAGGAAACAACAATGGGGCAGATTATGCCAAATCCTACAATGAACTTGGTGCCTCCTCCTATTCTTGAGGTCCCTCCTCATTGCAAGAGTCCAGGGTCCCCCTAGCCTCAATCCCGGTTCCTCCAGCACATTCCTGGTTCCCTCATCTCAGTTCAACCCACCTTCCTCCCTTGAACCCTCTACCCGGCACTTGACCCCTAGCAATGTCTCTCTCCTCCCTTACTTCCCTACACGAAGCCTTCTCCCTCGCCCCATCTTTCACCGCAAACCCCCTCCCTGTAGCACCCTTTCTCTTCACCCTCTCTCCCCCCCCACCCAGTCCCTATGCCCTCTTGAACCCCTCAGACCTCACTCGTCTAGTCCAGAGACCAAGAAGGGCCTGGAGACCGCCCCTCTGTCTAAGCCGTAGGGACTCGCTCCGCACACCACGCCCCTCCGCTAGTGCCCCTCACCCCGCGTCCCTCCGCCCTCCCCTCCCCCCTTCCCAGCCCAGGTCGCTCTCCTCCGGAGAGTGGAGGCCCCAGAGCCCGATAGCCACTCACCCGAGCGCCGCCGCCGCCGCCGCCGCCGCTGCCGCCGCCGCCACCGAGGCTTGAAAGGTATCGCCGCCGGCCGACCGGCCGAACGTTCCGGCTCGGTCCCTGCAGCCCTTACAGCAGACCCTAGGGAGAGTGAACGGCGCCGCCTCCAGCTCTGCCCTCCCCAGGCCCAGCCACCACTACCACCACCGCCGCCATATTGTGCGCTTCCTTTTCTCCTCCTTTCGTTCTCCTCCCCTCCGGCGGCCTTCGTCATCGCGCCGCGCTCCAGGACCTCCCCCAACCAATGGGAGGAGCTGACGATGACATAATCTCTCCCCTCCCTAGCCTGGGGCGTTGTGAGTAGATTGTAGGATTTATTGGAGCGACTTGATATTCTGATTCCACTTAAAAACATCAGTTCAGGGCTCATAGTGTGCGGTTCTGTGCTAAATGCTGAAGGATGCAAAGTTAAATTTAAAAATACTTCCTGTCCTCAAGAACTGTATAGTCTAGTAAGATATACAAATGTCATGTGATACAAGGCAAATGTAATAAATGCTGAAGAGTTTATAAAGAATCCTATTTTGTGAACCTACACATACACATATAGAACTGTGAGGAAAATATGTTTATATACATGTGTATACATACACACACATATGTAAATATATATAGCTACGTGCAGACTGTCTTCATCTCCATTTCCACAAACTGTCTGAAACTATCATCTTGGATTTAGGAATACCTCAGTTCAAAGACCATCTCTGACAATAATCAGGTGACGAGAGGCGTTATTTTACTTCTAATGAATGGATGGATAGGGTATTAAGTGCTTACTTTTAAGTATTTTGAGCCTCAAGTTTCCTTATTTTTGTAAAATGAAGAGGAATAACTTGATTAGAATGATATTGAGGAATCAAAAACATCAGATATCAAACATAGATGAATCCACATAGATGGGAATTAGGTGTAAACAGACTCGGGAACTTGCCCCAGTAGATGAACAAATCAAAAACTGGGATATAGAGGAAAGATGTAGCACCAAAGTAAGACGACCTGAGTTCAAGTCCTACCTATTACACTACCTACATAAACACTTCATCTCCTTGTGTCTGAGGTTTTCTATCTGACCAATGACTTGGTTGTATTCACTGCCTTCTAGAGTCTCTTTCTTAAATCTAAATCTATGATCATATATCCAGGAAATTGTCAGATTTTTTTAAGGTTTCTTTTTTCTTAAAAAAAAAAAATTTTTTTAGCTGTGTGACCCTAGGCAAGTCACTTAACCCCAATTGCCTCAGCAAAAAAAAAAAAAAAATTGATGTTTTATTTCTGTTTGTCACTTTTCCATGACACCACTTCCATAGAATCCTCCCATATAATAAACAAAACAACACATTAATCATATATGATAATACATATGCCTCCACCTAGCCATCCCTGCAATCCACATTTTTCTACTGAAAGTAAATAGATCACCTTTGGTCTTCTGGAGATGACATCCCTAATCCCTTTTTTTTTTTTTTTTTTCTTGTTGTTGTTGTTGTTGAGGCAATTGGGGTTAAGTGCCCAGGGTCACACAGCTAGGAGGTGTTAAGTGTCTTGAGGTCAAATTTGAACTCAGGTCCTCCTAACTTCAAGGCTGGTGCTCTCTCCGCTGCACCACCTGGCTGCCCCTCTCCAATCCATTCTTAACTATGCTGAATAATCTTCCTAACTGTTGCTCTAATCATTATCACCATTCAAAAAACCTTCAGTAGAAACCTATTGAAAACATGACACTTTACTCCTTACCCTGGCATTTAAGACTCCACAACTTGGTTCTCCAGCCTTACTCATATCATATCCCTTCTTATATTCTAATTGCCCCCTCCCAATCCTGTCCCTCCAGTGTTAATGTTTTGGCTCATGAAATCCTCTGTGCTTAGAACAGACTCCTCCTTTTTACCATATCTGTATTTAAGTTCCTCCTTTGTCTAAAGGTGCAGCTCAGAAACCACCTCCTCCAAGAAACTTTGCTCTCCTCCCCATCCCATCCCCCCAACCACAGACAGAAGTAATCTTTCCTTCTGTAAATTTCTTACAGCATTTGATGTGTGCTCAATCTTGCTCCTAGTATAACCTACCTTGTATCATTACCTATTTGTATTTATGTCATTTCTTTCATCCCATTAGATTTCAAGCTCATTCATGACAAGATCTCTACCATTTTCTATCTTTGCATCTCAGCCATCCAACACAATGCCTTGCATATAGGAGCTGCTTACTAAATGGGATAGGTGTTGTTTTTTTTTTTTTATTGAATTTTCTTATAATGAATTAGATGAGAGTAGAAACAGAAGTAGATATGAGCAAAGTAGTTAGCTGCCTAAGTTGAAACACAGAGAAATGGGAAACAAGAGTCATATATGTCAGAAAATTTCACTTTTAGTAGCATAACTGTGATTTTAACTGTACATAAGCAATTACAGTCTTGTTATGCTTCTATTGCTACATCTCTAAGTGGGGGAAAAAAAAGAAAAGAAAAAACTGCTCTTTTCTTTTTTCTTCTTTTTTGCTGAGGCAATTGGGGTTAAGTGACTTGCCCAGGGTCACACAACTAAGAAGTGTTAAGTGTCTGAGGTCACATTTGAACTCAAGACTTCCAGAGTACCTTCAGAGCTGGTACTCTATCCACTGTGCCACCTAGCTGCCCCAAAAACTGCTCTTTTAAGATATATAATTTAACCATGCTTTCCTGGAGGAGATTGAGGGAAACTGTCATTTCTAAACTTTAGCCAAAGAGCTTTTTGTTCCAAACTATAGATAAGAGGTTGCAGACTCTCCAAGTTAAAGGGTAAAGGGTAAGTAACTGACTGCAGTTAAAAGCATTCCAGAAGTTCCACCCCCACTGGAAATGAGAGATTAGTACATTCTTCATAGGCACAACTTCCTGTTTCTATTAACAAATCAAGTGATAATTATAATTTACATGTGATTCACAGGCAGCCAACAAATATCAAAAGAACTGGAAGAAAGAACGTTTGTGGACAATTTTTGTGAGAACATGAATATTGGAGGGAGTGCCTACATCTATTATATTACAGTTATCAAAGTGTATGGGGACTTGATGGTTCAAATTGCTTGGAAAACTGCCCTGATCAAACCCCCTTAAAAAGTCTTAATTCACTTTGTGCTTTCACTTTACAAATCCACTTTTCTCATATGACTTCAGCAGGTAAGTTTGTTTATCTTCCATCCAAACCTCTGATTTCTTGGTTTTAAGGAAGGAAACCTGGAGGCACTGAGAAGCACTAAGAAGTTCCCCTGTTACCTAGGATGCTCCTTCATCTAGATCTAGAATTAGTAAAATGCAGAGCATAAGTAAATAAACATTCAACTCAACCAAAAACAATAAACTAATCCATTAACTGTGTTGAACTATATATGTAATGTTCTAAATCCATAGTCTTTCATCTTTGCAAAAAAGGGAGAGAGATATATTTTCACAACTTTTCTTTTGGCCAAGCTTGGTCACTATAATAACATTAAGCTCAGTTTCCTTTTTTTTTTTGTTGTTTCCATTCACAGTTTACATTGTGCATGAGTCAATGCTTTGAGTTCAATCTTCCACAGGGAGGCAGCCCCCTCAGAATTTTAGGTACAATTGAAAGGTTGGAGATGATTCTTGGTATTCTTAGGGATGATGTCAGGTATAGAACCTGGTGCATGGGAGGTGTTTAATAAATGCTGGTGCTATACCAAGGTAAGATCTAAATGGGTTCATGATCTGGATATAAAGAGTGATACTATAAGTAAATTAGAGGAACGTAATATAGTTTACCTCTCAGACCTATGGAGATGGAATAAATTTATGTCCAAAGAAGAACTGGAACTCTTAATTGAAAACCAGATAGATAACTTTGACTATATTAAGTTAAAAAGTTTTTGTACAAACAAAATCAATGCAGACAAGATTAGGAGGAAAGCAATAAATTGGGAAATCATCTTTACATTTAAGGGTTCTGATAAAGGTCTCATCTCTAAAATATATAGAGAATTGCCTCATATTTATAAAAATTCAAGCCATTCTCCAATCAATAAATGGTCAAAGGATATGAACAGACAATTTTCAGAGGATGAAATTAAAACTATTTATAGTCATATGAAAAGGTGCTCCAAATCACTGTTGATCAGAGAAATGCAAATCAAGACAACCCTGAGGTACCACTACACACCTGTCAGATTGGCTAAAATGACAGGAAAAGTTAATGATGAATGTTGGAGGGGATGTGGGAGGGCTGGGACACTGATGCATTGTTGGTGGAGCTGTGAACAGATACAGCCATTCTGGAGAACAATTTGGAACTATGCTCAAAAAGTTATCAAACTGTGCATACCCTTTGACCCAGCAGCATTTCTATTGGGCTTATATCCCAAAGAAATCATAAAGGAAGGAAAGGGCCCCGTATGTGCAAGAATGTTTGTGGCAGCCCTTTTTGTAGTGGCTAGAAACTGGAAACTGAATGGATGCCCATCAATTGGAGAATGGCTGAATAAATTATGGTATATGAATATTATGGAATATTATTGTTCTGCAATCAGCAAGATGATTTCAGAGAGGCTTAGAGAGACTTACATGAACTGATGCTGAGTGAAATGAGCAGAACCAGGAGATCTTTATACACGGCAACAACAGTACTCTATGACGATCAATTCTGATGGACATGGCTCTCTTCAACAATGAAATGCTTCAAACCACCTCCAATTGTTCACTGAAGAAAACCATATACACCCAGAGAGAGGGATGTGAAATGTGGACCACAACATAACATTCTCATACTCCTTGATTGATGTTTGCTTACATTGTGTTTCCTTTATCCGATATATCTTTTGTGTAGATAAGATTTTTCTTGCACAATGATAAGTTTGGAAATATGTATACATATATTCGATTTGCCAATATTTTAACATAATTAACATGTAGTGGATATCCTGCCATCTAGGAGAGGGGTGGGGAGTTGGGGGGAAAAATTTGTAACAGAAAGCTATGTAAGGGTTATTGTTGAAGAATTACCCACACATATGTTATGCAAATAAAATTAAATAAATAAATAAATATAAATAAATGCTGGTGCTCTTCCTCTTCCCCATCAAAAACTTACTGCTTGCCTCCTCACAGCCAAGAAGCACAGAAAACAGCCTCTAAGTGAGTCATATAATAGTGCTTTTGGAAGAGACCCTAGTTCCAGGTTCACAGCCAATCAAAAGTGTTCCTTTTTACAATATTAGTGAACTCCTTCAAGGATGCTATATGCTCCAAACCAGGGAGCAAGGACCTACCAGTGTTTGACTCCACATTTATCCAGAGTCAAGTTCCACAGTCTTTTCCACATGGGGACTGTCCTTACTGATTATGCTGAGCCTGCTCACCAGGCCCACATGTAACACAGATCACTTTTCTGGTTCTGCTTATTTCCCTCCACATCTATTGATATAAAGTCTTCCAAAGCTTATCTTAAATCTTCTTATAGATCCTTTATTAGGGTGCAGTAATCCAACCCAGATCTTCTGACTATAACACTATGGAAGCTGTGAATTTTACACAAATGAAAACCTCTTTAGAATTGCCTTACTGAGTCCCTGTAATAAAGAGGAGCCCACTACTCTGTGGATTCACAGATGGTTAGAATTAGACATAGCCTCAGAAATTTCTATTCAACCTCCACCACACTTTCATTTGGAGACACTGAAGCCAGAGAAATTAAATGATTTGTTAGGGATTTCCAGGAGGATAGACCAAAAATCTGACTCCAAATCCAGCCAATGTGTCTCTTTCCTGCTTGTACGTGAAGGGGATTAGAGATGGCTACAATTTTGAAGTAGAAATACAGTTCTTTTGCTGTATCTAAACTTTAAACTCTTGGAAGTAAAGTTTTGCTTAATGACTGACATGGGGAGAATTTCACATACCTTAGAATTTCTCTTGACCCCTAAATTTATGTCTGATTTTACTTCCTAAGTTTTTATCTGACTTTACTTTCTTAAGTTTAGTCATAATTTTTGTCTATAAACTGAAACTATTTCATATGAATATGAATATGTACTTACATATCCGATTTTTTTCCAACAAACAAGTGTCTCCCTTAGTGTAAGGGTTATATGTCCTATCATGTTTGTGTCTCCATGGAGCTCCCCATTGAACCACAAGAAAGCTCTTTGTGGCCTGAAAAATGACTTTCCTTCATCTGATCTCTTTATTTTCTATCTTATCCTACTGGAATTTAAATCTTAATTATCAGTAATACAAGTAATTGTATTCTCCATCCCCAAATTTCCAAACTGTAAATTCTTCGAGGATTAGAATTTATCTTATTCATCTTTATATTTGCTGTCTTGGAATTGTATAAATTTGTTTAGACATATTGTATTTAAAATATATTTTAACATGTTTAACATATATTAGATTGCTTGCCATCTAGGGGAGGGGGTAGGGGAAAGGAGGAGAAAATCTGAAACACAAGGCTATGCAAGGGACAATGTCAAATTATCCATGCATATGTTTTGAAAATAAAAAGCTTTATAAAAAAATTTGCTGTCTTGCACAGTGCTTTCTATATAGTAGTAAATTAAGAAATGTTTACTGTATGCATTGAATTGAATGTTGACCCATGTAAGGAAGGCCTCCTTCTTCATCCCAGTTTCCTACCCTCTTAGTCCAAATGATTTCTCAATCAGAAAGCCATTTCTGCAAGGGAATCAGGGACTAATCACTAGAAATGCAGCAGCCAAGAACTTCCTCATCCTCTAAGAAGTGACATACACTTCTGAAGAATGAATCCCTGCAGAGTGACTCATGATGGGCCTAGCAGGATGAGATCACCCATTGCCCCTGACTAACTCCTTTTCCTATACTCCTAGACCTCCCTTTATGCCAGAAAGGGTAGTTTTCAACCTTGTGATAACTTTTCTGTTAAAGGAGTAATGTGGTATGTATCCCCCCTCCCATAGCAGCAGACCATGTCCAGTCCTTTGGGTATTCAAGAGCCACCATTGGCTTTTGGAAACCAAGCAGCAATCACATTTTAATTGAACACAGGTCTGAGGACAAGAAGCACAGAAAAGCAGAGATAAGCCCCAAGAAGTTCAGGAAGTTCACAGTCTTGATTGAGGGGTTTGGAGAAGCAATATGTGAAAAGATATACTGAAATAACAACCTAGAATACAAAAACAATTCTGATTACCGGCATAAGAGGTGTAGCAAAATACTAGGAAAGGAAATGAGAGATCCTTAGAGGAATCAGGGTTAGCTTTGTGAATGAGATGGGGTCCAAATTAGGCCTTTAAGGATGAATAAGACTTGGGTGGGGATGGGATTAAGGCATTCCAAGCAGCAGAAATAACTTGAACAAAGGAAAGTAAATCAGTCCAGTTGAATCTACAGATTCCCCATTATTGTTTTGATAAATATGTTCAGTCACTATCCAGGATGGTTATTTGTGTGATTGTTGTTTGATGGGTGATGAAAGTAAAGTGGATGAAATTAAACTAGTTGTTCTCCAGTTCTGAACTGAAACTACTTTCCTCAATACATTAGAATGACCAGAGAGAGTGAATTTTGTCCTGAACAACACCAACAAAAAAAAATCATTTTCCTGGATTTCAAAAGTTGATGTGGAAATCATGGAATCCTAAGCCTAATTTCCTTCCTGAAGACAGAAGAATGAGGTGAGGGAATAGTCACTTAAGTATAGCCCTCTTTTACCACAAAAATGGAATTCCAATTTCCTTAAAGACATGGAATAAGACATTCCAGATCTCTATGTGTCCCAGGTCTTTGTTCCTTGGTTCATTTGAAAATAAAGGTCTATAGGAATTGGATGAGGGTTTAGTTTCCATAGTTAGGAAAACTGAATTAGAGAAATACAGAAAATTGAAATTTTAACCAGAAAAATAAAATTGAAACCCAAGAAATGGAGGTTAGGGCAGGGAACAATGTAATCAGGGTGGAGAACTAGAATAAGAATTAGAGTAGAAGCACTTACACGTGATGGCAAGGGGGGAGAAACAGGGTAAGGGGAGAGAGTCCAGTGGAAAGACCAGACTCTTGAAGGGGAATTGGACTCTTCAGATAGGATGGTACTCAGCCAATAAGGAATCCCGAAGAATTGAACTTCCAAATAAGATGCCTGCTAAGGGAGGAGTAATGATGTAATCAGGGGAGGAGATTCACATTTACAGGGGAGATTATGCACTTCTTATAGGTTGTGACCTCTGGTACTCAACCAATGGGGTATCAGGGGAGAGATTTGTCATTCAGATATTAAAAAAAAAAAAAAAAGACAAGTATTGATTCCTTTTGGGTTTCTATTCAATAGGACACTCACATTTGCAGTTTTGAAACTTGAAGAAAAAAAAAAGGGAAAAAAAAAAAAACCTCAAAAATTTCATCCCTCCCAAATGCAATGGAGTTATTTCTCGAAAGTCTTCCTAGACTCTTGAAATTGCTGATTATTTGGTTCTGGGTTTTGCAATAAGATAAGACAGTGGGAAAAGCGAGCAAGACTTTAGGGTCATGTACAAGTCATATATCCTCTGTCATAAATGACTCAGAACCCAGCAGCAAGAAAACAAGTTGTATCAAGAATACTCAGGGGAAGTTTAAAAAAAAAAAAAAGTACTATTATTTTAAGAATGACCTCAATCCATCTCTGACCCTGGGCATGGATTTAGAAGATGACTGTTGCCTCTTTCACCAGATGCACTTTATTGCTTGTGGAGAAAAGGTTTGGGGAGGGTGCTCTTGGACAAAAGCCTCAATTAGCCTGGTCCAATGTCCAGATTTCAGTCTTAGCCATTACGCCAAATAACCTGAGCAGTTCGACTCCTTTCTTACACCTTCTACAATCTTTTTCTGGCCATCCAGAGTTTAATAGAGAACAATACGCTTCTCTCCCACTCACCTCTTCCTCTCTGTCACCCCCCAATTTGCTTTTCCAGGAACACAAAGACACAACACATTTCCTTTGTGTCAGTGCCTCAGTCTATGACTAAGTAAGCATAAACTTAAAAATCAGATGGAGAAACCCTACCTAGAGAATCAGTTTCCATTTTAGAAAATTCTCTCCTATAAGAAGAGGCAAGGAGAATTCAGTGGCAACCAATGAACTAGCGCCAGAACCTGCCATGACACTAGTTGAACAAAGTGCATAGACTTGATTCCTCTAACAGACAGCACAGTTCCAAATGTTCCTTGTCAATAAGTCAACAAATAATTATTAAGTACCTTCTATGTGCCAGGAAATATGTCAAGCTTTGGGGACACAAAGAAAGGCAAAAATTCACAATCTAGTAAGGGAGATTGTAGGTAAGCAATTATTTACAAACAAAATACAGGGTAAATTGATGTTAATCTTAAAAGAAAGGCACTTAGGATTAAGGATGCTTGGGAAAGGGTTCTTGTAGAATTTAGGATTTTACCAGAAGTTTGAAAGAAGGTAAGGAAATCAGGGGTTGGGCATCAGGAGGGAGAACATTCCAGGTGTGGAAGACATTCAGTGAAAATGCACAGCTTTGGGACGTGGAATGATTTAGAGAAATGTCACTACATCACATAGTCCTAGGGTGGTGACAGTGTCAGGAGAGAGAAGGGATGATGAAAGAGAAAATATGAGGGGTCCCAGGTGACATGTAGGGTTAGTGATGACCTCAATAGTCACAAGGAGAAAAGAATGGAATTGTTATTTAACTCCTTGTTAACCCAAATTTTTATATTTTATGATCTTTTCCTCATTCAAGATTTCTATTAAGGTTATATAAAAATGTTTTGGGGGCACATAATCATGTTGGCCTTCATAGGCTATTATACCAGTTTGTACATCTCTCTTGGAGAAGGAAAAGGCAAACCACTCCACCATCTCTGTCCAAAAAACCCCAAGTGGGATCACAAAGGTTCATATGTGACTGAAAAATGACTAAACAAAAAAGGAATTCAGAGAAGGCTGGAAAGACATATATGAACATCTATTAATAGAGCAAAAGAAATAGAAACAGGAGAATAATTTGCACAATGGTTTACAACAAAGGAAACAACTCTAAAGTCCTAAGAACTCTGATCTGTGCTATGACTGACCCAGAGGCTGAGATTGAAGTGTGATTCTCTTGACCAAGCTATATATAATAGAAATTCATGGTCTCAAATGCAATTCTTTTTATATCTGGAAATTTGCATGTTTATTGATGTTTACCAAGTTTAGAAAAACACAAAATTAAAATCCTGAAAAAATAAATTATTTAGGCCAAAGATTTAATTTTTAAAAATGTACCTATGACAATTTGGGTGAGGTAAGTTTCTCCTTTTAAATATTGTAATGTGAAACATGAAGTATCTATCCAAACTAGGGCAGATATTCTGGGGTATCAGAAACTCCAGGGAGTGGGGCAAAGTAAAAAATCTACAATAGTCATGAGTCAAATGGTAATGGTCAAAAAAGTAAGCAAAAGCGTCAAGGAAAAAGACAGGGAATGAGTTTCTTCAAAAGGTAGAAGAGCATAGTCTGAAAAGACAAAAAAGATTTCCAAAAAGCCAAGGAAATTGAAATGCAGGAGCTGAGTCAAGTTTCCTGGTGATTCCAGAGGCATGGCCAGTAAGCAATCTGAAATAAGCAGAATTTGGGAGCTGGTTTTCCCCTGACAATCAATCAACATTAAGTTGTATAAATACTTATACTATGCTAAGCACTATGCTAAGTGTTGTACAAAAATGCAATAGACAAGCAAACAAAAACATACAAAGTAAGGTATGTACAGGATAAATTCATTGTTGTTCAGTCTTATTGGATTCTTAATGACTCCATTTGGGTTTTCTTGGCAAAGAAATTGGATGAAGAACTGAGGCAAACAGGGTTAAGTATCTTGTCTAGGTCACAAAGCCAGTAAGTATCTGAGGACAGATTTAACAAGGAAGTCAGTAGGTCTGGTTGAGAAAGGAGAATAATGGGGAATTGCCGGAGAAGATGCAGAAGTTAGAGAACCTTGATGCTTAAAGAATGGCTGTTTCATGCTAAGTGAAGTGAGCAGAACTAAGAGAACATTGTACATAGGAACTGCAAGATTATGTGATGATCAACTCTGATGGACAGGGCTCTTTTCAACAGAGAGGTGATTTGGGTCCTGTGATGTAGAGAGAGGACTGTAGGGACTGAATGTGAATTACAACACAGTATATTCACTTTTTTTGGTTGTTGTTTGCTTGCTTTGTTTTCTTTCTCAATTTTTTTTTCCTTTTGGATCCGATTTTTCTTGTATACCATGATAAATATGAAAATAGGTATAGAAGAATTGCAAATGTTTAACATATATTGGATTATCTGCCATCTAAGGGAGGGGACAGAGGGGGAAGGGAGGGAGAAAAAAATTTTGGGAACACAAGGTTTTGTAAGGGTGACTGTTGAAAACTATGCATATATTTTGAAAATAAAAAGCTTTAAAAAAAAGACTGGCAGTTTCAATCTGATTTTTATAATGCATAGATTTTTGTAACTCTTTGGTGGAATGTAACTTGCTATGCTATGCTATCCCTTTGTTCTCTCAGTAGCATTCTTCCATATCCTTCCTTTACAATCAATTGTCCACACTATGACATTGTGCTAAGGACTTGGGTTTAAATCCCTCATCAGACATATACTATTTATGTAATCCTGGGTAAATGGCTTAACTTCCCTAAATCTGTTTCTCCATCATTGAGATGGCCTCTAAAGTCCCTTCCAGTAAGAGGATTCTGAGAAGATGGTAGAGTAGGTCAGTAAATTTCAAACTCTCCAGAGTTCCCACAAACAGAACACATTTGTGCTTCAGAATTAACATAAACTGGCAAAAAACCAAGAAGAGCTAAGACAGTACAGGGGTACTCCTGGTACAACTCAAGAAGATCCCCAGTACAGGGATTAACCTGTGTGAAGTACAAATATCTTTGAGCAAGCTGTATAGGAATACCATGTGGGGATCCCTGGGGCTAGCTGAGTTTGACTGGAGCCTCAGCAGGAACCACAGAAACTTTCACTTCTTGGACTATGTGTGGAGTCAGGGATCTGAGTCCAGGAAGATAGAGGGAATCTTGGCTTATTAGGAACACCAAGCCCAGCTGCCCTTTGGAGATTTGACCCTGGCAGATTTTTGGGTGGGGAGAAAGGAGCCAACACACTGGGTGAGACAGTGGGACAAACATTTGTAGGAAAGTGGAATTTTGGTTGGTATTCTAGCTCAGACCAGAGAGCTGAAGTGAAGCTAGAGGCACCTCTTTCCCCACCTCAGGATTAAAAGTGCTTACACTAATATTCATCTAAAAAAAATAATGCAAAGAAGAAACTTACCATGGAAATAGGGAAAATGGGGGTACATCTTCAGAGGAAGACACGGAAGTAAAAAAATTTCTCCTGTCCCAAAGAGTAACATGAAATGGATCCCTGCCCAGAGGGAATTTATAAAAGTATTCAAAAAAGAATTTAAAAAACAAAGGAGACATCAAGGAAAAACTGAAAAAGAAAAAGAAAAACCATCCAAGAAAAACAAAAAGATTATGGGGGGGGGGGGAAGTTAACCAACTAGAAAAGGAGAAACAGTGTTATAGACAAAAATAACTCTTTGAAAATTAGAATCGGGCAAGGGGAAGTCAGTGAAGCTATAAGAGAACAAGAAATAACAAAACAGTATAAAGAATGAAAAAATAGCACAGAATGTGAAACATCTTACAAAAAAACACAACAGATCTGGAGAATACATCAAAAAGAGAAAATATAAGAACAACCGGACTACCTGAAAGATATGACCAAAAAAAAAAAAGAAATTTCACATAATAATGCAAGAAATAATTCAAGAAAATTGTCCTGGAATGATAAAACAGGAGGTAAAAGTAGAAATTGAAAAAATCCACTCATTACCACCTCAAAAGATCCTTTGTGGAAAATACATAGGAATATTATTGCCAAATTTTGAAGCCCCCAACTTAAAGAGAAAATTTTGCAAGAAACAAGAAGCAAACAATTCAAATGTGCTAGAGCTACAATTAGAATTATAAAAGTCTTATCAGAAGCCACAATAAAAGACCATAGATTCTGGAATCATATATACCAGCAATCAAAAGAACTAGGTCTGCAGCCAAAAAATATCATATTCAGCTGTCTCAGATTCTTATTTTTATTCTCTGTTTCTTGACCCTAGATCCATATTACATAAATATTTTAATCAAAGTCTATTGGTGTGGGCTCTAAAAGTTGTTTTATGTTCTGAAAAAGTTTCAGCCTCAAGTTACCAAGGACAAATAATAGAAATTAGTAAATTTTTCCATTATCATATGCTTGTGAGCATTTTCTTTTTAGTATTTTTTAAGATAAGAAATAAATACCTGTCCTAGAACTGATTTAAATCATAACTTTTTTCTTCTCTTTGTGGGAAAAGAATAATAAAAGTTATAAGTTAAATTTTAAAAAACATATCCAGCAAAATTATCCATAATATTGAATGAAAAAAATGCACATCCAATGAACTTGTAGGTTTTCAGGGTTTTTAACCAAACCTGAACTCAATAGAAAATTTAACAAATAATATCCAATATCAAAGATCAATTTCAAGGAATTTAGCATGGATAAATTATTTATGTTTTTTACATGGGAATTTATACCATACATTTAAGATTAACATCAGCCATTGGGTAGCTCAAAAGAAAGACTGGGGCAGAATTGATTATGATCTGACTCCAAAAAGCAAAACTGCCTAGGAAAAAGTAAAAATAGTAATTATCTTATAGAAATGAAGTACAGAGGAAGAGTAGACACAGAAATATTGGGGGGGGGGGGAGATAGAGGGCTTACAGTTCTGAAAACCCACTCACATCATGAATGGGTTAAATAGGAAACATTACATATATACCGTGAAGGGTGTAGCATTCTCCAAAATCTATTTAGAAATAAGGGGGAAAGGATGGACAGAAGGGGAAGCAAAGGGTGGGGAAGAAGACAAAGGAGGGATCCATGGGTGAGGGGAGGTTAAGTAATAGCAAGGTAAGTTAAGGAGCAGAATTAAAGCAGAAGAGTTAGCAGGGATGGAAAAGAATGAGATATACACAAACACTACAAGGATCAGGAGCAGAATTTATTAGAAAAAAAAGGATGACTTATAATCATTGATCTTTGACAAAGTCAAACTTAAAGATTCAATTAAGATAGAAATATACATTACATTAAATAATGTAAAGATATATCCATGTTGCTCTCTATATGTATGCGTATGTGAGTGGGTCTGTGTGTGTGTATGTGTACATATGTGTATTATTTATCTATCTATATATTTATAAAAATATCTGTGCCTGGGGCAGCTAGGTGGCATAGTGGAAAGAGCACCAGCCCTGAATTCAGGAGGACCTGAGTTCAAATCTGGTCTCAGACACTTACTCCCTAGCTGTGTGACTTTGGGCAAGTCACTTAACCCCAATTGCCTCAGGGAAAAAAATATATATATATATGCATATATATATATATCTGTGCCTGCTTGGGGAAAGTGGGAGGGATGAAAGGAAAAAAAGAGAATAAAGTAAAAAATAGTACACAGCAGAAAACAAAAGAACAACCTACATGGAAGCAAAGAAAAGATGGACACTCATGAATTTAATTTCTTCTATTATTATATATCCTTTCTTGAACTGGTAACTTATTGCTATATATTTTGAATCTTCCCTGATATTTTGCTGGGCAATGACAATGTTCTGTTTTGTTTTGTTTTCCTTTTCTATTTTTTTTTTTAATTAAAAAAATAAAGTGCCTTCCAGCACTAGATTAATGATCCAGTGTCACTGAGGTACAAATTGAAAGACAGATAACATCTGGCCAATATGGGGATTTTGCTTGGCTTTGTTTATTTGTTACAATGGAGGGCTTTCTCACTCTTCAGAAGGGAAGAAGGAGAATGGAGCTACTGATAATCAGTGCTTCCCCCCCTTAAAAACAACAACAACAACAACAACAACAAAAAAGGAACAAAAGAGAATCAAGACAACTTTGTTTAAAGCACAGAAGAAAATGGAAAGAAATTCAGAGGAAGATACCTAGAATCAAGATAGTTTAGGAATTACAGTGCTGAATTTATGCCTTTAATATGTATAATCTTTTATATATGGAAAATACCAGGTTCACTGATATTTATATCAAATATAAAAATGTATTTATATATTTATAAACATAACAAATTTAACAGAATAACAAAAAATTATAATTAAAACCTGAGTCGGGGGCAAGGAGGAGGAATGACCTCAGATAGGTTAAATAAATTGCTCAAAATTTGTCATATGACAAATAAAAGGCAAAGCTGGTTCTCAAATCCAAGACATCTGCTTCTAAGTCCAATGCTCTTTCCAATATATCAAACAACTTAATTCACTTCAACCCCCAAGCCTCTGTTTCCTCATCTCTAAAAATCTAGATGGAAGAAATGGATTGGGAGTTAGCAACAATTCATATAATTTCTAGAGTAGCAGGGCAAAGTTGTGTGGGAGGATGTCAATTATTAGAAAGCCTGCTAGAGTACTTTTTCTGCCAAAAAATAGAAAATTTAAGAAATTTCTGTCTTAAATAATTTCATTTTTCAGAATGCAGAGGAAACTGATGTGAATCCTCAACTAGCTTATTCTCAGGAATTGTTAAAATGAGAATTATAATCAGGTCAGTCTCTCAGATTAGGAATTTTTAAGACTGTCTAGAATGATGAGAAGCTGGAACTCATGTGGCTTTTTCATTTTAGTACTTCAATCTTGATGGGAAACTTAAACTTCCCAGATTTATCTTTGGGATAATCTCAGCATCTCAATACATATAAGTATAATTCCCTGGAACTGAAAAAAAATTGAATGGAAAAATAACATTTTTAAAATAGGAAAAAGGCAAGGATGATTCCATAATTTGATGTTGAGTCAAAAGACTTGGATTAAAATGTCAGCTATTTATTTATTACCTTATGACCTTGATCAAGTGGCTTCATTTCTCTGGGTATTTTCACAAATCAATTCTAAGGACCCTCCTAACTTTAAGTCTTTACTTCTATGATCAATGACATACAACTCTAAGAAAGCTGGCTAAAAATTCAAATGAAACAACAATAATAAAATTACAATTAATTATCCTGATAAAAAAGAAAAGATGAGGAGTTGCAGAGATTGCAACAGTTGTTGGGAAAGCAAACAGATGAGCTCAGCTTCTAAAAGTCTAAGAACAAAAGAGGAAATGAAGGTACCTAAGTTCAGATAGAAACCAAAGATGGTGTTCTTTAGTTTTGTGGGGAATTTTTTCAGTTGTGTCTGACTCTTCATGGCCCCATTTGAAATTTTCTTGGCAAAGATATTGGAGTAGTTTGCCATTTCCTTCTCTGGCTCTTTTTACATGAAGTAACTGAGGTAAACAGGGCAAGTGCCCAGGGTCATAGAGCTGGTAAGTACTGAGAGTGATAAGGTCCTATTTGAAAAGTGTCAGAAAGGCTAAAACCTTGAATGAGCAGAAGCCTATGCAAAATGTTTTTTAAGGGGAGAAGAGCATATTTTGTTTTATTATTATTATTTTTTTAACTTTGGGGACAAAAAGAAAAACGAGAAAGATAAGTCTCCTTGTTTGGAGGGGATGAGATGATATTAATAAAGAGAAAGTAAAATTACTCAATGCCTCTTTTGCTTCTGTTTTCTCAATAAAGGAGAAAAATTTACACACTTGAAAAGTAGAATACAAAAATGAGTTTAAAAGGAATTAAAAGGTAAGACAAATGAGGAGATTGTGGAAAAGTCCCTAGTTTCTGTGAGTTATACTCACATGGTCCTTAAGAATTAAATACAAAGATATTAGCTCACATATTTTTTCCTAATTTTTTTAAATTTGCAAATTAAGAAACATTTCTTTTCTCCACTCCTCAATTATTTCCAGTTTAAAAAGAAAATAAAAACCTTGTAACCAATATACATAGTTAAACAAAGAAAAAGCCCACATAGTCCATGTTGAAAAATGTGTCTCATGTGTGAAACTGAGGCAGTTAATGATTTCTCTCTCACTATCCAGAATAGGCCAGACAACTTGGGAATAAGAAGCAGGAGACCAACAGCATAGCGTAAACTGGGAACAATAGAAATTCCTTGCTGAATTTGCTTGTTGAACCTGGAACTCTCCTTGCTATGCTGTAGAACCAGCTCAGACTGGCTCATGTTGGACCTATAGCTCAGTGACCAAATCTGATATGATCATGGTATGCCTCATGAAAAACAGCCCAGCCCAGAGATAAACTGACAAGAACACTGGGTGATTATCCCACTCCCCAACCTGTGATTTTTGCCTTTATCACCCCTGCTGCCCAAGCCCACCCTGAGCTCAGCTTTAACTGTGCTTCCATGTATACGTGTCTGCCTTATTAGGAGGAATAAACCCACAGATACAACTTGACTCTGTTTTTCTTAGACCAAAGTCTGGAAAAGGTGTTGATGCATGTGCCTTGAATCCATCACTTCTCTGTCATAAAGTGATAGAATTTTAGCTGTTGCCACAGACTCTATAAAAGGACCTTGCACATCTATCTATCCCTTGACTCTCTCTCTCCAAAACAAAAAAGATTTTTTTTTCATATATATCCCATCTGAAATACATCTAATTACATGGGTTTTTCCCATGAGGGTGTCCAAAAAATATCTGAGATTGCCCAATTTCCCTGTTTTGCCCAAATCTCCTGGTTTTTTTTTGTTTTGTTTTGTTTTTTACTCTTTCTTCTCTATAATAATCCCTCAATTTATTCTACTGGGGTGCCCCTTTCCCTTAAGGAGGAGGCCTTTAGGGTGTGTTATCCCTTACCCCAAGTAAATATACAAATAAATGACCATGCTTAATTTGGAGATAGTCTGACCCTGAATTTTTTCAGAGATGGCACCAAAAACCCCAGCACCCCAACACTCCATCATGAAGTGGGAAGCCACAGTTGAACATTAATCCATTGAAATTATTATAGGTCATTACACTGAGCAGAGTTTTTAAGCTTTTCAAAGCTGTTTATCTTTGTTGTTTGTCCTTCATTCTCCAAGATGGACCATGACATCAGGAAGGGGACATGCAAGTGAATTGTTTCCTCAGACAATCCAAATATTTCTCCCATATATCACTCTTTTTTATCCAATATTTTTTTAATTAAAGCTTTTTATTTACAAAACTTATGCATGAGTAATTTTTCAACAGTGACCCTTGCAAAACTTTCTGTTCCAAATTTTTCCCTCCTTCTGCCACCTTCTCTCCTAGATGGCAGGTAGTCCAATACATGTTAAATATGTTAAAATATATGATAAATCCAATATATGTATAATATTTATACAGTTATCTTGCTGCACAAGAAAAATCAGATCTAGAAAGAAAAAAATACCTAAGAAGGAAAACAAAATGCAAGAAAACATCAACAGAAAGCATGAAAATGCTATGCCGTGGTCCACACTCAGATTCCACAGTTCTTTCTCTGGGTATAGACGACTTTCTTCATCACTGAACAATTGGAACTGGTTTGAGACAATTCTTTGTTTAGTAGTTTAGGTAGTTTAGTAATTAATAAATTAGGTAGTTAAAGGTAGTTTAGTAATTAATAAATAAGGGCAAAGATACAGGTTATGTTCCCTAGGGGAACTTACAATTAAGGAAGGTAAAGATATTTTACCTTTACCAGGAAAAGATGTCATAAGAAGAGGCCATAAGAATGACAATGAACTACCCATAACAAGTAGAAAGCTGCCTTAAGGCAGGCAAAATTCCTAGAGAACTTGCTGCCATAAGGTGGGCAGTTTCTAGTGAAGTTGCTATTGTGACTTTTAGTAAACAAGTCAAGTTCCTAATGAACTAGCTATTGTGATATTGAGTTAATCAGTTAAGTTCCTAAAAGGAGTTAGCAAGGAAGTAAGGTACCAGTAGATTCTTTTATGGGAGAAAAATAATCTCAGGAGTTGCCACCTATAACTTGACCATCTGATTGAATTTAGTAACTGTGTGGTCATTATTTGTCAATGCAAGGAATTGACAAGAAAGTCAACAAGGGACCACTGCAACAAAAACCCCTCCCTGTGGCCCACGAAACTACCAAGGATCTAGAGTCTCCATCAGAATGTTTTCTGGAATTCATCATTATACTGATCAGAGTTCTTAAGTCTTTCATAATTTGATTTTGCAATATTATTGTCACTGTTTAAGGTGTTAACCTTAGTCCATTCATACAAATTATTCATATAAATCTTCCCAGGTTTCTCTGGACCATCTACTTCGTCATTTCTCTAGTATAAGAGTATTCCATCACAATTATATATCATCTTTTCTCTATTTCCTAATTATTGAGTGTCTCTTTAGTTTCCAATTTTTTATCACCACAAAAAGGCTACAATAATTATTTTCAAAAATCAATATCTACTTTATCCCTTATTTCCTCTTCTCTTTTTCCCTTTTCTTCCTATTTTCTTGATGAATAAAATGTTTTTCTATATCTAGTTTCCCCCTTTGACCAGTTCAGCTGAGAGTAAGGTTCAAGTGTCACCCACTCTCTTTACTCTTTTGCCCTTGTTTGTACACACTTCTACTAGTATACTCTGAATTAAGGAGATGATTCCTTTCCTTCCTCCTTCCTCTCCCTTTCCCACCCAGAGTTTTCCTTTTCCTCTCCTCTTTCTAGTCTTAAGATCATCAAGTCATAGCAGAACCATTCTGAGGGCTTCAGATCATTTGGATTCCCTTCTCTATCTGGTTCTAAGATATATGGGAAGTTTTCTTTCATGATTTTTTGATCTATGATGTCAAGGCTCCTTTTTTGGTGATAGTTTTCAGGTAGTCAATGATTCTTATTTTTTTCTCTTCAACTTTTTTTTTTCAGGTCAGTCATTTTATGTTTTCTTCTCTTTTAACTTAAAATATATACATATATCTGCATATATACACATATATGTATACATATACACACATATGTATTGTTTTAATTTTTGTTTTATGAAGTCATAATGAAGTCATTAGCTCCTATTTGGCCCATTCTAATTTTCAAGGAGTTTGTTGTTTAAACAAGATTTTGAATCTTTTGTTCCAAGCTGTTTTTTCCCCCAATTCTTTCTTCAATAATTTTCATTTCTATAATATGACAGAAACTAGGCATTGACCAACACCTATGCCAAGATAAAGTCAAAATAAGTTCATTTTAGACATAAAGGGGGATTCTATGAGCAAATTAAGAGAAAAGAGATAGTCTACCTCTCAGATCTGTGGAGAAAAAAGGAATTTATGACCAAAGAACTAGAGAATATTATGAAATACAAAATGGATAATTTTGATTATGTTAAATTTAAAATTTTTTGTACAAACAAAACCAATGCAGCCAAGATTAGAAGGTACTAAACAAAACCAATGGAGTCAAGATTAGGAGGGAAGCAATAAATTGGGAAATCATCTTTACATTTAAGGGTTCTGATAAAGGTCTCATCTCTA
The DNA here is from genome assembly GCA_023553655.1 of Myrmecobius fasciatus. NCBI lineage: Eukaryota > Metazoa > Chordata > Mammalia > Dasyuromorphia > Myrmecobiidae > Myrmecobius > Myrmecobius fasciatus. Next base: position 372,839 of record JAJPUD010001505.1, on the reverse strand, counting down.
AAATATATAGAGAATTATCTCATATTTATAAAAATTCAAGCCATTCTCCAATCAATAAATGGTCAAAGGATATGAACAGACAATTTTCAGAGGATGAAATTAAAACTATTTGTAGTCATATGAAAAGATGCTCCAAATCACTATTGATCAGAGAAATGCAAATTAAGACACCCCTGAGGTACCACTACACACCTGTCAGATTGGCTAAAATGACAGGAAAAGTTAATGATGAATGTTGGAGGGGATGTGGGAAGGCTGGGACACTGATACATTGTTGGTGGAGCTGTGAAT
>JAJPUD010001505.1:352098-366693 GCA_023553655.1 Myrmecobius fasciatus | reverse complement strand
TTCAGAGAGGCCTGGAGAGACTTGCATGAACTGATGCTGAGTGAAATGAGCAGAACCAGGAGATCATTATACACGGCAACAACAATACTATGTGACAATCAATTCTGATGGACATGGCTCTCTTCAACAATGAAATGTTTCAAATCACTTCCAATTATTCACTGAAGAAAGCCATATACACCCAGAAAGAGGGATATGAAAGTGGACCACAACATAACATTTTCATGCTCTTGATTGATGTTTGTTTGCATTGTGTTTCCTTTCTCTGATTTTTCTTCCTTGTAGATACAATTTTTCTTGCACAACAATAAGTGTGGAAATATCTATACATATATTCGATTTGCCAAGTATTTTAACATAATTAACATGTAGTGGATATCCTGCCATCTAGGGGAGGGGTAGGGAGTAGGGGGGGAAAATTTGTAACAGAAAGCTTTGTAAGGGTTAATGTTGAAGAATTACCCATACATATGTTTTGCAAATAAAAAAAATAAATAAATTTTTAAAAAAGATGAGAAGGTACTGATAAAGGCCTCATTTCTAAAATGTAGAAAGAATTGACTCAAATTTATAAGAATATAAGCCATTCTCCAATTGCTAAATGGTCAAAGGATATGAATAGACAATTTTTCAGATGAAATTAAAGTCATTTCTAGTTATATGAAAAAATGCTCTAAATCACTATTGATTAGAGAAATACAAATTAAGACAACCCTGAGATACCCCTTCATACCTCTCAGATTGGTTAAGATGACAGGAAAAGAAAATGATAAACTGGGATACTGTTACATTGTTGGTGGAGTTGTGAACTGATCCAACCATTCTGGAGAACAATTTGAAACTATGCTCAAAGGGTTATCAAACTTTGCATACCCGTTGATCCAGCAGTGTGTCTTTAATGGGTCTGTATCCTAAAAAGATCATAAAAAAGAGAAAAGGACCCATATGTACAAAAATGTGTGTAGAAGCTCTTTTTGTAGTGGCAAGGAACTAGAAACTGAGGGGATGCCCATCAGATGAATTGGTTATGGTATAAGAATGTAATGGAAAATTGTTCTAAAAGAAACTTGTGTTGGAGAGAGCCATCTGCATCCAGAGAAAAGACTATGGGGACTGAATGTGAATCACAACATTTTCACCTTTTTTGTTGTTGTTTACTATTTTTCTTTCTCATTTTTTCCCTTTTGATCTGATTTTTCTGATGCAGCATGATAAAATGTAGAAATATGTATAGAACTATGGATTACTTGCTATCTAGGGAAAGGGGGAGAGAAGGAGGAAGAGAGAAAAATTTGGAACACAAGGTTTTGCAAAGGTGAATGTTGAAAATTATCTTTGCCTGTATTTTGAAAAATAAAAAGTTATTATAAGACTCAGCCACTATCAGCCAACTGGAAAGCTCTATTGGTTCAGAATAATAGAACTGCAGGCTCTCCTTTGGTTTAGAATTTCTGCCCTGGTTATTCCACTGAAGGATTCAGACCAGGAGGCAAGCTGGAATTGAGATTCTGCTCTGCTCATAGAATCTGAGACACTCAACTGAACTTGCTTTTTGCTAGGGACAGAGGCTAGAGCCTACAACTTCTCTTTACCCTGGGATACCTCTTCTAAGCACAAGCCTCCTTCTTCTCAGGAAGCCAGGATCTGGTTCCTGAAGTGACTTAGGGCTATAAATCCCTTTCCCCAGGGAGCTGCATCCAGGAGTTCTTGATGCCTTCTTCTGTTTCTGGCTCCCTGAAGAGGGGCAGCTAGAAGATTCAGCAGATACAGACTGACCCTAGTCAGGAGGATATGAGTTCAAATCTTAGCTTAGACACTTACTAGCTGTGTGGCCCCAGGCAAGTCATTTAACCCTAAAGTGAGCTGGAGAATGAAATGTCAAACTATTTCAGTATCTTTGCCAAGAAAACCCAAAATCAGGTCTTGGAGAGTCAGATAGGACTGAAAAAAATGATAACAACAACAATAAATGTTTACTTTAAGTGACATGATTCAGTGCTTTATCCATTACAGTTAGTAGATATTTTGTATTAGAGCAGAGAGACAAATCCTGAATCCTGAATAGGAGAGTTGAAAGAAACTTTAGGGAAACATGGTTCAACTTCCTATTTTTACATATGAGAACACTGTGAGGTTCAGTGAGAAAAGAAGGGATTTGGTAAACTCACACACATAATAATTGATAGAACTGGAACTTTAAGTCCATTCTTAATTGGCTTCTATTCCAGTGCTATTTCTAATAGACCACACTTCCTCAGAAGGCTAATGATGATAACTTAAACCAGGTCTGAAGATGGGAAGTTGGGTAGATTGGCAAGAAGATTATCCAAAATTAGCAACTAACTGAATTAATGGTAAAGGACTTTGGGCTAATGGGGAATGACTTCATCTCATTAAGAGTAAAAGTCTGGTTAGTATTTTAAGATCTATGTAATAGAGGCATCTAAATGGTAAGATGGATAGAGCACCTGGAGACAGGAGGACCTGTGTTCAATTCAGGTCACAGATCCTTATTAGCCACATAACAATGAGCAAGTCACTAAACTCTGCCTCAAAAAAAATTATGTGATTAGGTGAGAGCTATTAAACGAATGCCTTAAATTTCTGTTACAATGTCCAAATAGCATTCATATATGTGTAACCCTTGTGTCAAAGACTCTTAGAATATGAAGGGCTCCATTGTAATTTGGAAGATTTTTTTTACTTCTCTGAATTCTAGCCTTTCGGTCCTGATGTACTGAAAATCACTTCCTCACATCTCTTAATTAATAATTCTCATTTCCCTTGTAAGAATGCAGTACACAACTGTAGGCATTGGAGTCCCTGGAAACAACAGAATCCTTGTAAATTCAACAGAACCATCCCCAAATGAACAATTCTATACCAAACTTCTGTGTAAATTCCAATCATTTCCAATCCCCACAGAGGCAAGTTCAACAGTTTCCCTGTAGAGCATTTTTAGAGAGCTGTTCTCTGTTAATGGCTCATTACCCTTTGCCACTGGAGTTGTGACTCTAGTGGTACAACTCCCTCTTTGGTTCCCAACTACTTTCAGAAGCTGTTAGCTGGCTTTGTTCTCCCTTGTGGCTCATCTACAGTTGCCCCCAACAAGGGAACTCAGGTATGTCTCTCTCCTGCTTAACTCCATAGTTGTGTATTGCCCACTAAAGATCAAAATCCACTCTAAATCAGAACAAAAATTTTCATTGGATTTAATCTATGACACTTAAAGCATTGGTTACTGAAATTATTCTTTTAATAGGACTGTCCAATCACTACTTGCAATAATTTTTTTTTAAAGTCCAGAGAGCTGCCATTAATTTAGTACTTTAGTATTTAGGAAACAACTTTATATACAGTTTCTCATTGAAAATTCACAACCACCAGGTGAAGACATGCTATTTATTAATATAAGGATAGGAATATAAGGATAGGAATTTGTAGGTGGCAGGAGAGCAAGGCAAAAGCTCCAGCTACCCCCTGTTCCTCCAGTATGGCAAAGAAAATCTTCATGATCCCAGTACTAACTCCCAGGTTCATGATTGTAGTCGAAAGAAATTAACTCATCCCAAACCAAATGTAAAAGATGACTTGGGGAGTTCCAAAGTAACAAAAACAACAACAAAAAGATAGCTTTGATTCGAAGGATTTTTGCTTTTCAGATTGGATATAGGGGTTAGTCAGACTCACAGAAGTGCAGAAATTACTGTGGGGTTATGGGATGGCTCAACAGAAAGAGCCCCAGATAAATATTCCCTGTGGTAAAGAAGCTGCCCATCAGCTGTAATTCAATGGAAAAGGAACAGATGGTGAAAGCAATCCAGCAGAGAAATAGTCAAACAGCAATTCATTAGAGAGGGAGCAGATTGAATTAGCAGTCCAGTGGAGATGCAGCTTAATGGCAATTCATCAGAGGAGCAGCAAAGGGAATAGTAGTTCAGTGGAAAGGTGGCAAGCAATAGCTGTGGAGGCAGAGAGGTGTTCCAGCTGCATCACCGCATTATTAGTCTGAGCTGTCCAGGCTGCAGTTGTTCCCTCTACCATTAGTATTGTGGGAATCTGAGGGAGGGCGTGTCCCCACCTGTTGCGGGGCCCGGCGCCCTTCGGCCCGGGGGGGGGGGGCTTTGTTTGTTATTTCCCTTGCCATTCTTTTTCTTTTTCTTTTTTCTTTTTAATTAAATGCCTTTTAACTGATGATCTCATGTATGAAATCTGATTAGATATGCAAGAAAATACACTGGAAGGAAGGAGGGAAGCTTCAATATAGGAATTTTAAATAGATATTGATTCAGATAATGCCTTGAAAGTTAGTGTAACTTTCAGGGTCACATTGAAGCAGACCCATTCCCACCCCCAGCCACTCAACAAGAAAAATAATCAAGAATTTGAGGCAGGATTTATGCCCAGGTCTATTCTAACTACGTGAACTTTTTCTTTCTTTCTGTTTTTTGGGGTGGTTTTTGTTTTTGGTTTTTTTTTTTTTTTTTAGTCCAAAAGGGTCAGTTTTATTTATTATTCCACTTCACACTACTTGACAAAGGTTTTTTTTTTGTTTGTTTGTTTTGGTTACTTTTGATCTATGATTTTATTGGAAAAATACTTTCTTTCCACTGAAAGGGCTGAATATAGCTCTTTCACACATTTCATTCTTTTTTTAAAAATTTAATTATTTTGTTTAATTTTTATGGAAAGTTTTGAGTTCCAAATTTTTTTCCTTCTCCTTTTCTCCCTTTCTGGAGACAGTAAGCAATAAATATAAGTTATATATGTGCAATTATACTTAACATTTCCATATTAATTATTTAGTACTAGAAGACTCAAATAAAAGAAAAAAAAAGAAAGAGTAAAAATATGTTTCAGTCTGTATTCAGATAATAAATATTCTTTCTTTGGATGCAGACAGTATGCTTTATCATTAGTCCTTTGGAATTGTCTTATATCATTGAATTGCTGAAAATAGCTAAGTTATTCACAATTCTGCATCAAACAATATTGCTGTTTCTCTGTACAATGTTCTCCTGGTTCTGTTCACTTCAGTATACATCAGTTCAAGTAAGTCTTTTCAAGTTTTTCTAGAATCATACTGCTTATCTTTCCTTGTAGCACAATAATAATCAGTTACAATCATACATTGCAGCTTGTTTAGCTATTCTCCAACTTATAGGCATCCCCCCTTAGCCACCACACAAAGAACTGCTATAAATATCTTTGTAAAAATAAGTCCTCCTCCCTACCTTTTTTTTTGTATTTGAAATATAAATTAGCAGTGATATTTCTGGATCAAAATGTATGCATAATTTGGTTGCCCTTTGGAAATAGTTCCAATTTGCTCTCTAGAATGCATGGATCAGCTCACAACTCAACCAACAGAGCATCAGTATCCCAATTTTACCACATTCCCTCTTATAGGTGTAAAGTGATATCTCAGAATTGTTTTAATTTGCATTTTTTTGATCAATAGTGATGTAGAGCATTTTTCTTCTTTTTATCAATTTGCATCAATTTTCTGAGTATGAGATGAAAACTCAAGAGCTATTTTAATTTTTGGTTTTCTTATTATTAGTGATTTGGACTAATTTCATATATAGTTGCTGATAGTTTATAATTCTTCTTTAGTAAACTTACTATCCTTTGTTTACTTATCTGTTGGGAATGATTTTCATTATATATTTAAATTAGTTACCTATGTATCTTGGATATCAGACTTTTATCAGAGATAATTTTCTTTTCATATCTTGCCTGCATTAATTTGTTTTTGAAAAAAGCTTCTTAGGGCAGCTAGGTGGCACAGTGGATAGAGCACCAGCCCTGAAGTCAGGAGGACCTGAGTTCAAATCTGGTCTCAGACACGTAACAGCTGTGTGACCCTGGGCAGGTCACTTAACTCCAATTGCCTCAGCAAAAAGCTGAAAAAAGAAAGAAAAAAGCTTCTTAATCTTATGTATTCAAAGTTATCTATTTTCTTTTATTGGCATCCTCTATATGACTAGTTAAAAATTCTCAGGAAAAAATAATTTTACAGCAATTATCTCTAATACAGTCCTCATTTCTCAATTATGTAGAGAACTGAGTAAAATTTTTAAGACTACAAGCCATTCTCCAATAGACAAATGGTCAAAGCATATGAACAGGCAATTTTCAGACAAAGAAATCAAAACTATCTGTAATCATATGAAAAAAATGCTCTAAATTACTATTGAATAGAAAAATAGAAATAGAAAAATCAAAACCATTCTGAGGTGCCCCCTTACACCTATCAGATTGGCTAATATGTCAGAAAAGGGAAAGGATAAATGTTGGACAAGATATAGGAAAACTGAAACATTAATGCACTGTTAGTAGTAAACTGACCCAATCATTCTGGAGAGTAATTTGGAACTATGCCCAAAAGGCTTTAAACTCTGCATATTCTTTGATCCAGCAACACTAACCCAAAGATAGATATATATATCTTTTTTTAGTCCAAAAGGGTCAGTTTTATTTATTATTCCACTCCACACTACTTGACAAAAGGCTTTTTTGTTTTGGCTACTTTTGATCTATGATTTTATTGGAAAAATACTTTCTTTCCACTGAAAGGACTGAATATAGCTCCTTCACACATTCTCATTCTTTTTTAAAAAATTTAATTATTTTCTTTAACATTTTTATGGAAAGTTTTAAGTTCCAAATTTTTTTCCTCCTCCTCTTTTCCCTTTCTGGAGACAGTAAGCAATCAAATATAGGTTATATATGTGCAATTATACTTAACATTTCCATATTAATTATATATGTATATATGTTATATATTATATATAATATATATTAAATATTATATATATATATTTAATAGGAATCTACAATAGTATTTATAGCAGCATTTTTTATGGTAGCCAAGAATTTGAAATTGAGGGGATGTCCATCAGTTGGAGAATGACAGAATAAGTTATGGCATATGATTATGATAGAATATTATTGTGTTATAAGAAATGACAAACAATAGTTTCAGAAAAACCTAGCTTTACGTGAACTGATACATAGTGAAATGAGCAGAACCAGGAGAACACTGCACACAGTAACAGCAATATTATAACATGTACAACTGTGAATGACAGTTATTCTCAGCAGTACAATGATCCAAGTCATTCTCAAAGGACTTATGACAAGGAATGCAATCCACCTCCAGAGAAAGAATTGATGGTGCTAGATTACAGATCAATGCATACTATTTTTCACTTTCTTTCCTAATTTCATTTTTTCCTTGGTTAAAATTTTCTTCCACAAAATAACAAATATGAAAATATATAATACATGATTGTACATGTATAATCTATATCAGATTGCTTATTATCTCAGGGAGAAGGAAAAAAGGATAGAATCTGGAACTCAAAATGTCATTTTTCCCCAAAGCTTAAAAAATTAACTTTTATTTAAAAATTTTAATATATTTTATTTTCTTCTAATTACATGTTAAAACAATTTTGAACATTTTTAATGTTTTTAAAAACTCAAAATTTAACAAAACAATGTTTTTTACATGTAATTGGAGAAATCTTTTTTTTTAAAGAAAGAATGGGCAATACAGAACAGGGACCTTAGAAAACAAAGAGAAACTGTTCAATAAATATCTTCCAAAAATCCAGATTTAAAAAAAAAATTTCTCCCAATCATACTTGTCAAAGATAACTTCTTAAGAGGAATAGGGACTTTTTCTTGGCTTGCATACTCATCAACTGATTCACTTCTTTGAGGAAAGGATGATGTTTTGCTTGGCTCAAACTATTGTGGATGGGAACCAATTCTTTATACTGTGCCTATGAAAGAGAGCTGAGAATTTTGAATTAAGAGATTTAGCCAATCAAAGAAACAACAGCAGGGTTGAGTCAACCTGGAGCGAAAAGCCTATTCATTTACCCTGGCTCTTCTCTACCCAAAGGGAGTCTCAGAAATGTTAAAATAAACATTAAAATTGAAACAAGCTCTTACTCTTCTAGCTGGAAGGGTGGCAAAGAGAGGTAGTTTCAGAACTCTCAACCATAAAGCTCTGAAAAAGGATAAAGTCACTTGACCTAGCCTCCACAGAGGAGGGGAGATTTCTTGGACAATCCTGAGCTCTTGGATCTAGTCTTCTCTTTAAAAAAGAAGGTGGATATCCTGAACAATATTGAGCTCTTAGACTAGCTTCTTTGGCACAAGATTTCCTGGTCCACACTAAATTTATAGACCTAGCCTTTTGGATAGAGGAGAGGGGAATTCCTGTGTAATTCTAAGTTCCTGGAGAGTTTAAGGATTAGTCTTCTAAAAAGGGTGGAGGGGGGAATTTTAGACATCACCAGCCTCTTGAAAAAAAGATGATTAAGCAACTCCAAGATTATTTTCTTTTGAAGGGAAATTCCAAATTATTAGGGTAGCTGTGTAAGATTGGAGACCAGTATAGGACCCTAGGATGAAGGAGGAACTCACCAGGAATGGAAGAAGGAGTATATTAATTGTTTATCATTAGTTCATAGAGCAAGAGCTGGAAGAGATATCAGAGAATCTCTTGTCCAATCCCCTCATTTTACATATAAGGAAGCTGAGGAGAGATAAAATGACTTGCCCAAGATCATATAGATGGTAAACCTGTGTGGAAGGATGATACTCTCAATAGAAATGGGAAAGTTTGGAGGAAAGATAAAGTTAATCAGTTCTGTTTGGGATATATTGAATTTGATATGACTACAGGTCATAGAACTAGAAATGATCACTTATTGGATAATGACATTTGCATCTATTCCTTATTGATTTTGGATGTCAGAATTTTAGCAAAAATGTTTGCTGTGAAGATTTTTTTAAAAATCATATAGTTTAAGGAATGGCATAGTGGACAGCCTCGGGATAGCACTAGCCTTGGGAATCAGGAGGATCGGAGTTCAAATTTGGTCTCTGACACAATACTTACTAGCTGTGTGACCTTAGACAAGTCACTTAACCCCAACTGCTTTGCCAAAAAGAAGAAAAAAGCATATAGTTTATATACTTAAGTTTTCTTACATAGCAGTAGTTTAGATAGACATCAAAGATGCCTGTGCTAGACAGGAAAAGATAAGATGGGAGAAAGGGAATATCACAATAGAAACCAGAAATAATAGGTGAAAAGTTGGGTGCGAGGAGATCTAACTTTTACTAGAAGAAATTTCACTTTTTTTTTTACACTTCAGTGGTGTCATAGAAGAAAAAAAATCTAAGATATCTAAGATTTTCTATTGACTTCAAAGAATGTTAGATGACCTCTTATTTGCCATAGCATGGTGGAATGTCCAACCTCACTCTAGATCCAAATTTATAACAAAGCGAGGGAGAGACTTTTTCTCATCCCCTTTTGCTCATTGATCCTATTCCAGAGTATAACTTATAGAGAAAATCTCTTATACAAAAATCAAATATTGTTCATATTGAGGATCTCCCCAAGAGTGATTAATAGGGTTTTTCTTTTAAAGTACTTTATGTACAAAATAGCAGATATTAGGTATAAGATAGCAATTTCCTTTACCATAAAGGAAATGCTTAAAATACAAGCATTATAGGCATAAATTAACAAATATTAAAAACATGAGACAGGGGCAGCTAGGTGGCGCAGTGGTTAGAGCACCAGCCCTGAAGTCAGGAGGACCTGAGTTCAAATCTGGTCTCAGACACTTCCTAGCTGTGTGACCCTGGGCAAGTCACTTACCCCAATTGCCTCAGCAAAAAAGCAAAAAAAAAAAAAAACAAAAAAACCATGAGACAGTAACTCAACACCTCTAAGTCATTCTCCTGGAAAGCAAATATTCCCAATGGATAAGTTGAACTGTTGAAGAGAGATTTCAGATTTACCTTGGTTTCTATATTGTCCAAGCAATTTACAAAGTCTTCATATTCTGGCCATTCAGAAAATGACTTAAAATTTATTGACCCTTTCAGCTCTAGAATTCTACTCCTCTAAGAAGGTTGTAATTGTGGGCTAACAGCCCCCACACCAGGAACTCAAGACCTCTTGAACTCATGAGGCAGCCACAAAATCTGGAAAAGCCCACCTCTTATCATTGAGATCACTCTTCAGTGATCTGTGCTGGAGGAAAGAAATATAAATCACGAGAGACAATTATGGACTTGAGGTCCCATCTCAGATAAGTTAGCATTTTTTGACAGCCAAATCCATGTGTGCTTGTTACAAAACACCATAGCTGCTTGGTGGGAAAAAAAAAAAAAAAAAAGGAAAGCATCCTCTGTGGGAGTTTTCACCTTTACATGTCCCCAAAGCAATGACCCCACCAAGAGAAAGGAATGGAGCTTTTCCACAGCCACAGTCCTTCCAATTAGAATGTGAGCTCCTTAAAATCAGGACTGTCCCCTGTGTGTGTGTGTGTGTGTGTTTAAATTTTTTATTTTAATGGTATTTTTTTCCAATTGCAAGTAAAGATGGTTTCCAACATTCATTTATATAAGATTTTGAGTTTCAATTGTTTTTTCCTCCCTCTCTCTCTCTCACTTCTCCCTTCCCCAAGACAGCATGCAAACTGATGCAGATTATCCTTGTACAATCAATTTTTAACCTATTTTCATATGAATCATGTTGGAAAAGGAAAATCAGAACAAAAGGGGAAAAGCACAAGAAAACAACAAAAAAGATTAAAATAATGTGCTTCGATCATCATTCAGTCTCCACAGTTCTTTTTTGAATGAGGATGGCATTTTTTATCCAAAGTCTATTGAAATTGTCTTGAATCACTGTATTGCTGAGAAGTTAAATCTATCACAGTTGATCTTCACACAGTCTTGCTGTTGCTGTGTACAGTGTTTTCCTGGTTCAAACAAGGACTGTCTTTTGACTCTTTTTGTATCCTCAGCACTTACCACAGTTTCTGGTACATTGATATACTTAATAAATGTTTATTGACTGACTTATTCTTAGACTCTATGGAGGGGACAATGTCTCCTAGTTCACCTGAGAATCAACTTTGAGACAACTCCAGGATGTCATGGGGACACAAGGATCAATCAGGAGCTGAGAGATCACATATGTCATTTAACAAGGGGCCAGGACTGCAGACCTATCCCTATGCGTGGGGCCCCTCCATGGAAACGTTGCAGTATGAGGGGGAAGATTTGGAATACCTTTGGGGGAGAGACCAGGGGAGAATTAATGTGGACAAGTTTGAAAACGACTTGGTTAGAGAGAAATTCTTCTGAGGAAGTAGAGTAGTATTGTGCAGGGCAATTGGCTCTGTAATCAGACCGCCTGGGTTTCAGTTCCTTCTGACCCTCACAAGCTGTGTGAATATACACAAATCACTTGGCCTATTTGGGCTTCAGTTGTCTCATTTGTAAAAATAAGAAAATGTGACTGAATGGCCTTTGATGATCTAGGATACTATATGCTTATGGAAGACTTGCAGTTTCATTAAACAGATTTATGTGTGTGCATATGTGTATAATAGCATTCCAGCACATATACACCAACTTGTTTAGTCATTCCCCAATTGATGGGCATCCCCCTCAATTTCCAATTCACTGACACAACAAAAAAAGCTGCTATAAATATTTTTGTAAAAATAGGTCATCCCTCTCTCCTGCTTTTTAAAATCTCTTTGAGGTATAGACAATAGTAGTGGTATTGCTGTATCCAAAAGTATGCACAATTTTATAGCCATTTTAAAAGGCTATAGATGAGCAATGACTCCTTATTGGTCCCTGTAACTATTGTACATTTAAGATAAGGATTGTTAGGGAAGAGCCAGGAAGAATCCTCTGATCAATAGGCTATAAAAGGAGAAAAGATGAATTCCATCTTCCTCTCTGTTAAGTGCACCACGTGCAACTTTGCTAGCAGTCCCTTGGATTTCCAGCAAGAAGAGAGGAGAGACTTCTACTGTAAATATATATCACTGAGAATATGCACTTGTATAGATGAGCTCAAGAGTGGGCCACAAGTCCAGGCTTTTCTGCTTTGTATTTTCTTCTCTGAGTATAGGTCACAAGCTATGATTCTGAAAAACGGGCATTTGAAGATATCTTAGCCAAATGCTGATTGGCCTAAAATGCTCTGAAGAGATTGCCTCAATGAAGCAGATAATTTTTTTAAACCATTATTTTACTAAATGCAAAAGCTCAGGATATACAAGTACATTTCAGGTCCTCTCTAATGAGGATATATTTAGATTAACAATAGTCATATAAATAATTAGATTAACAAATATAGTCATATAAATAGTTTCTCAACCTGAAGACTGTTCTCCTTTCTTTGCACCATTTAATATAAACTTCCCCTCACAATAGATCTTAGTGAATTTAGTTTGCTCCTCTTTGGGATTTTTATGACAAGTGGATACATTCAGGTTTTAAATCATTAGGTACAAGCCCATGATTAAATAGATCACAGGCTAGTAGTGTGTAGGAGGAAGCTAATAAACAGCTCAAGCTATCCACAAGTGCTAAATTCTGTTAATCAATGACCAAACTCACATAGGATTATCCGTGAAAAATGAAAGAAGTACTGACCCATACAGCCATGTGTGCATTTGCAATAAGCTATTATGTGTTGCGTTTGACTTGTGTTTGCCGTATACTGCTGTATTAAACATTTTTGCTACATGTGATTTTATGCAATGTTATACAATGTAAAACAAGCTACTTTTTGCTTATCATCTATGTACTATGCTGCCAAAGTAACTCTTGTCATGTGATGGTTTACAATATATTGAGATTTGTCTTTGCTATTGATTATGTGCTATATATTACATTCATATCACATGCCTTAAGGCTAGTCATGTAATTCTAACATAAATGTCATGCCTGTGTAGCATTTAACCTGCCCCACCATCCTGACCTTTCTCTCCCTCTCTTTTTAATATCTCAGTATTTCATATACTTTTATTTCTCTTGTATAGTCCTATCATTTAAAAAATAATTAATAGTATTGTATTTTTCCAAATACAAGCAAAAATAGTTTTCAATATTCACGTTTGCAAAACTTTGTGCTCCAAATTTTTCTCCCTCTCCTTACCCTTTTCCCCTCTCCAAGAGAGCAAGCAATCCAATATAGGTTAAATATGCAATTCTTCTAAACATATTTCCATATTCCTGACCTTTCTAACTCTTTGATACAGTGACACTGACCTCTTTGCTATTTTTCAAACAAGACCCTCCACCTTCCAACTTTGAGCATTTTCACTTGCTTTTCCCCATGCATGGAATCCTCTCCTCTTCCTCTTCATCTCTACTTCCTGGCTTCCCTGATTCCCTTCCAGCTAAAATCCCACCTTCCTCAATCCCTCTAAATTCTTGTGCCTTCCTTTTGTTGAATCCCTAGCACTTAACACAGTGTACATAATAAGTGCTTATTAAATGTATAATGACTGTGTAACTAATTGTATATTGTATGTGCATTGTATGATATGGTTGAATATTAACAATTTATGTTGAGACTTCCAGTACCAAAGTGGTACTGGAAGGATCCTTTGAAAGCCCTCCCAAATCCCCCTCCAAGTAACTAGAAAACTACCTTGGAATTGATCTAGTGTCCAGGAAGCAGCTTGCCAGCTCAGCAAGAAAGGTCTGACTTACTGGGGAGAAGAGAGGTCCAGCAGCAGGAGCCACAGCAGCAACCAGCTCAGAGCAGGGACCCTGCACCAGGTCTTTGAGTCTGAGGCAATCCATCATCGATGCCCTACCTCTGAGACAAGTAAGCAGTCTGTGCAGCACAGCAAGGTCCCATCCCAGCGACCTCCTGCCCAGTACAAATCTCCAGGGAGGCTTTGACCCCATTGCTGATCAGTAGTGAAGGCTTGTCCTGAGGCTGGCCCACATGAAGACCCCATCCTTAGGGCCTGCCAGCAGATAAAGCCTGTTTCCATAGCAACCCAGCAGCAGGGCCCCACTCCTGGTCAGCAAGTAAACCCCACATCCAGGGGGGCCAATAGGGAAAGCCCACCTCCCAGAAAGCAAGTAGTTAATCCCTGAAGCCTAGTGAAAGCCAGCAGTTAGAGCAGAGCCCCAGCACAAAAAGCTTGGAACAGTGCAGGACCAGAGCCCAACTCTCACTTAAAAACACCATGAAAATGAACAAAAACAAACAAAAAAGAGCTTAGTGATAGGAGTTAAATAGGTGGTGATAGAGAGGATCAAGGCATAAACTTAGAAGATGACAATAGTATCAAAATGGCTACATATGAAGTCTCAAAGAAAAATGTAATTTGGTTTCAGACACAAAAAGAAAGCCTAAAGAGCTGAAAAAGGATTTTAAAAAGCAAATTAGAAATGAAAAATTGAAAAAAGAAATTAGAGTATTGCAAGAGAATCATAAAAAAAGAGTCAATAGCTTGGAAAAAGATATATAAAATTCTACTGAGGAAAATAACTTCCTAAAAATAGGTCAAATGGCAAAGGAAGTATAAGAGCTCATTGAAGAAAATAATTCCTTAAAAATCAGAACAAGTGAAAACAAATGACTCTATGACATGATAAAACAACATTAAAAGAAGAAAAGAAAAAGGGAGACAAAACAAAAAAAGAAAGAAAGAAAGAAAGAAAGAAAGAAAGAAAGAAAGAAAAAGAAAGAAAGAAAGAAAGAAAGAAAGAAAGAAAGAAAGAAAGAAA
>JAJPUD010001505.1:321014-352088 GCA_023553655.1 Myrmecobius fasciatus | reverse complement strand
GAAAGAAAGAAAGAAAGAAAGAAAGAAAGAAAGAAAGAAAGAAAGAAGGAAGGAAAGAAGGAAAGAAAGAAGGAAAGAAAGGAAGGAAGGAAGAAAATGTGAAATTCTTCTAGGATAAACAACTGGCTTGGAAAATAGATCCACTGAGCAGGCTGATTTCAGAAAAGCCTGGAAAGATTTATAGGAACTGATGCTGAGTGAATCAAGCAGAACCAGAAGAACATAGTACATGGTAACAAGATTATGTGATGATCAACTGTGATGTACTTGACTTTTCTCAACAATGTAATGATTCAAGGGATGGAAAATGCCATCTGCATTCAGAGATAGAGAACTATGGAGACTAAATATAGATCAAAGCATAGTATTTTCCTTTTTGGTTTATTTGTTTTTTCTTGAGAGGTTTTTTCCCTTCTGGTCTGATTTTTCTTGCACATCATAACAAATGTGGAAATATTAAATGATCACACATATTTAACCTATATCAGATTGCTTGCTGTCTTGGGAAGAGGGGAAGTAAAGGAAGAAAGAAGAAAAATTTGGAACACCAAATCTTGCAAAAATGAACATTGAAAATTATATTTGTATTTGGAAAAATAAAATACTATTGAGGAAAAATGTTAAAAATAAATAAAATAAAATAAAAATAAAATACTTGATATACCTTCCCCCCAAAAAAGAAGGAATGAATGAAAATAGATCCAGGAGAGATACAATAAGAATTATTGGACTACCTGAAAAACTATGATTCAAAAAAGAAAAACAAAGGGAAACATCTTTCAAGAAATTATCAATGAAAACTTCCTCAATATATTAGAACCAAGGGCAAAATAGAAATTGAAAGAATATGCCATTCACTACCTGAAAGAGTTCCCAAAATGAAAACTCCTAGGAACATCATGACCAAATTCTAGAACTCACAGATCAAGGAGAAAGTAATTTAAGCAGCCAAAAAGAAACAATTCAAATTATCATGGAACTACAATTAGGATTACACAAGATTTGGCAGTTTCCACATTAAAGAACTGGAAGACATGAAATATGATATACTAGAAGGCAAAGGAGTAAGAATTATTAAAGAATCACCTACCCAGCAAAATTGAATATAATCTTTCAGGGGAAAAGTGGAAGTTTAGCAAATAGAGGATTTTGAAGCATTTCTAATAAAAGATCAGAACTGAATAAAGAATTTGACCTCCATATATAAGATTTAAAGGGAACATAAGATAAAAAAATTGAGAAAATACAAGAAATTCATTAAGATTAAATTATTTTTATTTCTATATGGCAAGATAATATTTATAACTTTTAAAAATTATTATTATAAGAGCATTTAGGAGTACATGTAGACAAGAATTGAATAAAAGGTGATTTTAATGGGATGATAATTCCAAACTCCAAAATTTCACTGGAAGGAAGGAAGAGATTGAATGAGGTAAATTATCTCATATAAAAGAGGCACAATAATAGATGGGAAGATGGAAGGAGTTGTGGACAAATCTTAAACCTTACTCTCATCAAAATTGGCTCTAAGAAGGAATAATATATAGTCTCAGTTGGAAATAAAATCCATCTTATAAGGAAGTAAAAAGGAACAGGTATAATAGAAGACGGAGGGACGACTAATAAAAAGGGAAGGTGGTGATCAAAAGTTAGTAGCTCTTAAGGAGGACAAGGAAGGGGGACATAAGAGGGGTGAATAGAATGAGGGAAAATACAGTTATCATAACTATAAATGTGAATGGGATGAACTCGCCCATAAAGTAGAAGCAGATAGCAGAATGCAAAAGAAGATAGTTTAGCTGTCCCAGATCTCAAGCTGTATTATAAAGCAGTAATTAATCAAAACAATCTAGTACTAGCTAAGAAATAAATAACCATGGTATATGATAACTCAAAGATCCAAGCTTTATTTATTTATTTATTTTTAACTGAAGCAATTGGGGTTAAATGACTTGTCCAGGGTCACACAGCTAGGAAGTGTTAAGTGTTTGAGATCAAATTTGAACTCAGGTCCTCCTGACCTCAGGGCAGGTGCTCTATCCATTGCACCACCTAGCGGCCCCTAAGATCCAAGCTTTTGGAACAGAAACTCGCTATTTGACAAAAATTGCTAAGCAAACAAGAAAACAATGTAGCAAAAACTAGGTATAGACCAAAATCTCATATCAACATATCAATATATCAAGATAAGATCAAAATGGCTATATGATTTACACATAAATGGTGATACTATAAGCAAATTAAAAGAGTATAGAATAATTTATCTGTTAGATTTATGGATAGGAAGAATTTAGGACCAAAGAAGATAAAGAGATTGGGAACTCCCAAAATGTAAAATAATTTTGATCATATAAAATTATGAAGTTTTCACACAAAACCAATGCAGTCAAAATTATAAGGAAAGCAGAAAACCGGGGGAAATTTTTTTTTTTTTTTCCAACAAGGCCCCCATCCCAAAAACAACCAAAAAAGGGGGGGGGGGGAACTTATTTATACAAAAACATTTATAGCAGTTCTTTCTGTGGTGGTTAAGAATTGGAAATCTAAAGGATGCTTATCAATTGGGATATGGCTAAACAAGCCATGGTATACACTTGTAATGGAATATATTGTAATGGAATATATAAAAAACATGCAGAATGATTTCAGAAACACCTGGAGAGAGACTTATATGAACTGATACATTGTGAGGCAAATAGAATCAGAAGAATGAGGTACATAATAACAGCAATTGTTTGATGAAGAATTGCAAATGACTTAGCCATTTTCAGCAATGCAATGATCCAAGACATTCCCAAAGGACTAATGATGAAGCATACTATCTATTAATATTGATTCAATGCAGATTGAAATATGCTATTTTTCCACTTGCATTTTTTCTTTTATTTGAGTCTTTGTGTACAAAATGACTATGTTTTACATAATTGCACATGTATAACCTATATTTGATTGCTTACTGTCTCAAAGAAGGGGAGGTAAGGGAGGAGAGGGAAATGTTAAAAAAAAAAAAGGAGAAAACCAATTTATGTTGGGAAGGATTTTTATAGGAGTTCCCATGTTTCAGGTAATTGGAAAGTTTTTGGAAGAAGAATGTTGGAAGACTGAGACAGTGTGTATGTGTTGGGAAAGAGTGAGCGAGTGAGATGCAAAGACAAAGACAGAAACCAACACATACACACAAATAGAGACAGACAGAAGGAGACAAAGAGCAGGGGATACTTTGCATCTTTTCTTATATATTTAATATTGTGGTTTCTTGGTTTCTTTGCTTAGTCATCAATCCTCTCTGATGCATTTTATTAATCAAGGGAACAATAAAACCCCCATGCTGATCAAGCTTTATTTACTTAAGTTGGAAAGGTTTTTTTGGTCTTAGAGCTATTTTACATATGTATACCTGAAAGATATTTACAAATGCACACATATCTCTGGATGCTATGATTTTTGTGAGGTATCTGATAATCCTATCTACTACCCTTCAGGTTATTCAACTACTTTCATAGCTGGAAAGAATCTTAGAGATCATCTG
The DNA here is from genome assembly GCA_023553655.1 of Myrmecobius fasciatus. NCBI lineage: Eukaryota > Metazoa > Chordata > Mammalia > Dasyuromorphia > Myrmecobiidae > Myrmecobius > Myrmecobius fasciatus. Next base: position 348,556 of record JAJPUD010001505.1, on the reverse strand, counting down.
GCAAATGAAGAAATTTTTTGAGGTCCAGACCTAAGATGAGGTTTTTCCTGAAGTCACACAGACAGTTAGTGGCAGAGATCCACCTAGAATCCCAGGATGTAGTATCCTAAATTCCCAGAATCCTAGAATCCAAGGTACAATATATTCTTCCAATGTAGCACTCTAATCACTACTGAGGAAAACACAGTTTTATTGAGAGAGTAGCTTCTATTTGGAGAATACCTCATTGTAGTTTAACTATTGGAGATCAAAATGGGGAAGTACAAGGGTTGCCACCCTATGCTCTGTGACAGAGACCACAAAAAAGTTCAGTTTAGGCTGTATAGTTCTGTTCTGAGCTCTAAATAGTTTGATGTCTGGAGTAAAGAATCTCCATGTTCTAACTAAAACTCACAAAGGAATAGGAAAACCATTCATTGCTTTTAAAAATGCTTCTTTTTTTATTCTGAACTTAATGAACTGCCAACAAGATAAGCATTTTCATATACAAAACAAAACAGAAAAAGAGAATTGCACACACAGCTGTAAATTTGCAGCTGGTAAAACTTGCTTCTGCTTTCTAATATGTAACAAATTCACGATGTTCTTTTTATCTCTGTTTCCTACTGATGATCTTTCTGTTCTCCTTTGTGTATTTTATTTCATCATAACTATGTGAAGGGGGGCAGCTAGGTGGCGCAGTGGTTAGAGCACCAGCCCTGAAGTCAGGAAGACCTGAGTTCAAATCTGGTCTCAGACACTTAACATTCCCTAGCTGTGTGACTCTGGGCAAGTCACTTAACCCCAATTGCCTCAGCAAAAAAGAAAAAAAAAATAATAACTATGTGAAGGTAGCAACACATTATAGGGCTGGTCACTGATTTTTTTAAAAAATGTTTCAATGACAATTTTAATTTTTTTTTCATTGTGGCAATTTTATTACTAGTTCTTGTCTTATTCCCCTATTGAAAGAAAAACAAAATTCATCTTAACAAAACAAAACACGTGCTTATATATGTAGTCAAGCAAAACAAATATCAATATCATCCAAGTCTGAAAACATGTCTCATTTTGTATCTTGAGTCCATCAGCTCTTTGTCAGGAAGTGGGTAATATTGCTCATCATGGTCCTCTGAAATTCCGATTGGTCAGAATCGGATTAGAGATTTAAAAATGTTAATGAGAGATTTAAAAATCTTTCAGAATTGTTTTTCTTTATACTTTTTTTGTTACTATGTAATTTTCTGTTTTGCTCTCTTCAATCTGTATCAGTTCATTTAAGTTTTCCTAGGTTTCTTGGACTCCAGATCCAATGCTCTATCCACTGCACCACCTAACCTGTCCTACTTCACCAGTAAGATGCCTTTGTTTTTACATAGGATCAAATATTTAAAACTGAGAAGGAGTTTTGAGGAGTACAGATGAAGAAATTGAGTCCCAGATAGATTAAGGAACTTGCCCAGGCCCTTTCAGATAAAAACTAGCATGCAAAGTCATTTCCAGATGTATGCCTTCCCTTCCCTACCTCTCATTTCTTGTGAGTGTTTCCTTGTGACAAAGGAAAAGTTAAGCCAAATCAACTGGCAAAGTAAATGTGTTTTAACAGTGTATATTACATTCCACATCCACAGTCCTCACTTCTCGAATGGTGATTCATTGATTATCCTTTTTCTCTTTTTTTTTTCAAAATTTAGGAAATCGTTAACATCTAGTCACAATCTGAATGATCAGCCTCATGAGAATCCTTACCATTACAGTTTTCCCATATCATGCTTTTGCTCATACCTATTTCCTATCTATAAAACCTTCCTACTTACCCTCCCCCCCATTCTATCTCCTTGTGTGGAATTAACTGAATGAAGATACTCTCATGGGAATATAGCCTTAATCTATAGCCTTAATTGTGTCTTGAGACTTTATAATAACAAATAGAGCTATAGCTAAAAGTTGCAGGTGTTTGTCCCCTCCTGTTTCCCATCACCTCTTAATCAGGTCCTGCCAAATTCTGGGGAAGAGGATGTTGCTTCTCCACTACTGCTATACCTGTCTTGTTCCCTCTACTGTCTTCCCTCCAAATGAATTTTCATTAAATGTGAGACTGATATCCTTCAGTCTAGCCTCTCAGCAAAATAATCCTGATTTGTAGCATCTGTTGATTTCCAAGGTGTAAATATTCACACTGAAAATTAAACAGTTGGTTTGAACTGGTTCAAACTGGTTCCAGCATATCTTTGAGTTGAGTTGAAGCCTGAATTAGAATCTTTTTTTGTGTGAACGCAAGTAAGTTATTTTTCACATTTCTGATCTACAGTCTTAATAAAACTGCTACTTCTCTGGCAGAGCCATTATGAAGAAAAGCACTTTGGAATTAAAGTACTCTGTAAATGTGCTCCATTATAACACAAAGCACTAAGATTCAGGCTTGTAAGAGGCTATCATTCTCACATCTAATAAAAATTCACTTGGGAGGGAAGGCAATAGAGGGAACAAAACCAGTATAGCAGTGTTGAAGAAGTGGCATCCTGTCCTCCAGAATTTGGCTCATGTTTCTACAAGGGATAAAGACAAGAAGGGGTCCTCCTCCAGGAGAGGAAGACAACTGCAATGGCACCATGAGAGTGGTGACCCCAGAGTGACTATATTACACTGTGATACAGGTTAGTAAAAGATCTTAATTTGATGCATGGTGATTACTATGGAAAAGAAGTGTTTCCCACTCCAAATTAGTTTATATTTGTAAAACATTTAGCATAGTGCATGGTACTCAGTAAGTGCTATATTAATGCTCATATCTTTCCCCTTTCCCATATAAGAACCCTAAGACAAGAGCTTGACCATGTCATAGAATAAGATCATCATTATATATAATATTATAAAGCATTATCTCTCAGTGTCTTAGTTTCTTTATCTGTAAAATGAGAAAGTTGAACTCAATGATCTTTGAAGTCTCTTCCAGCTCTAAAACTATGAAACTTTGCTGCTTATTTTACAAACTGAATTTTCAGTGAAACACAATGGGAAGATCCTGGATTTGAAGCCAGAAGACCAGGGTTCAAAGCCTAGCTACACCATTTGCTAATTGTGACTTTAGGAAAGTCACTTCTTGCTAGAATTGTTTCTTTTTCTGTAAAATGAAGGGGATGATCTAGATCAGGAATTCTTAACCTGCGGTCTATGAATTTATTTTTTTAATATTTTGATTACTGTATTTCAATACAATTTGCTTCCTGTATGGTCCTATGTAATTTTTTTATGCATTTGAAAACATTTCAAGGAGGGATCCAGTGCCTTCATTAAACTGCTAAAGGGATACTCAAAAGATTAAGAACCTCCTCCTAGTTTGTCATCTCTTATTTCTAAGATTCTCTAATCCTATGAGCTATAAGTCTGAGAAAGGGAAAATGATTTGCATAGAATCATAAAACTAGTTAATTATGGGACATAGATCAGAATCTAGGTCTCCTGTCTCAGTTGGAGCTAAGAGAAGGCATCCCAAACTTGATTGTCAAGAAGGTTATGCCGATGGATTGTTAGGCATCTATATGATATAGTGGACATAGTGCCAGGTCTGGAATCGGGAAAATCTATGTTCAAATCCAATCTCAGATACTTACTATGTAACCCTGACCAAGTCATTTGATCTCTGTTTGCCTTAGTTTTCTCAACCATAAATTGGTATAATAGCACCTATCTCCCAGAATTGTTGCAAGGATCAAATGAGAAAATGACTGTAAAGTACTTAGCCTGGCATGTAGTAAGCACTATATAAATGTTTGCTATTTTTATTAGCTAGTTATTATTGTTAGCTAAAAGAGAATGAGGATGGAAGAGTTACCAAAATAAAAATCTATGGCATGACAAAGGTGAAATTCTTGGAATTACTATGTATCTCCTGAGGAGATTCACTGATATTTAACTTAGGAAAACTATAAGTTACCTCCTGATATCTCATAGGTCTAAAATCAACTTAGAAAAATATAAAGTACAAAGTAGGAACAGAGTTTTCTGCTTTCTACCACTGATACCCTTTTCTTTCAGAGCTACTGACTGCCCAGCACCTGAATAGGTCTTCCTCAAACATACACTTTGCCCTGAGGCTTCTCATGGTAGTGCAGCCAGATCACAAAACTGGAGAATCCAAGAGATGACATTTGTAAACATATTTTAGGTTTATAGAGCACTTTTTAAATATACTGCATTAGATTATCATAAAAATCCTTTTTTTCTAAGTAACAAGTATATCAGCCTGTTATTCCCATTCCTCATCAAGCAAAAATTTAAAAAAATCTCTAAATATATATCTACATAGCCTAGTAAAGCAAATTTCCATATTAGCCACATTCCCACAAAATTGTATGTCTCTTTCTGCCTTTTTAATTTACCAACTCTCTGTCAGGAGATGAGGAATATGTTTCATTTTTATTCTTTTGGACTTATGGTTTGTCATTGTGGTACAGTGGGTACAATGTCCAGGCTGGAGTTAGTTTAAATTTGACTTCAGACTCTTACTAGCAATGTGATCCTGGGCAAATCATTTAATCTTTTTTACTTCAACTAGAGAAGGAAATGGCAAACCACTCCAGTATCTTTGCTAAGAAAACCCAAAATGACTCACAGAATTAGATATGACTGAAAACAACTAAAGAATAATCAGAATTCTAAAATCTTTTAAAGTTGTTTTTCTCTATAATATTATCAGTGTTAATTGTTTTAGTTCTGCTTACTTCATTCTGCATCAATTCATTCAATCTACTCCAAAGTTTTACATTTCATTGTTTTTTAAATCAAAACAATTGTGCAAAATAGGTCCATTGCTGTTTTGTCATTTCAATTGTAACTAATTCTTCATGACCCCATTTGGGGTTTTCTTAACAAAGATATTGGAATGGTTTGCTATTTTCTTCTGTGGCTCATTTTACAGATGGGTAAACTGAGGCAAACAAGGTTAAGTGATTTGCCCAGGATCACACAGTTAATGTCTGAAGTCAGATTTGAACCTAATAAATAGGTATTATTGTTCTCATTTTACAGAAGAGGAAACAGAAACTCAGTAATGTGAAGTAAATACTTATTGATTGGTCAAAGTAACTTAATAGGAGGCAGTATGGAACGCTGGGAAGACCCCTGGCTCTGAAATCAGAGGATCTGGATTCAAATGCTATCTCTGATCCATATTACTTGTGGAATCTTAGGAATATCCTGTAACCTTCTTGGGCCTCAATTTCCTCATCTGTAGAATGAGGGATTTGGACTAGATGGCCTTTGAATTCCCCCCAATTTTAGAATTGTAATCTTATGACTTTCAGATGGTTATACACCTAGTAAATATCAGAGAAAAGATTTGAACCAGATTTCTCCAAGAATCTCTAGTTCAGTCATTTGGTTTTAAAGAAGAGAAAACCAGGGCCCTGAGAAAGAAAGTCATTAGTCCAAGGTCACTTAGCTGGTAACCTGGTGGAGAGTAGGACTTAAAACCAAGTTTCTTCTGACTCCAAATACAGCGCTATCCCATGCTATCCCTCTGATCTATGAAGATCAGAGTGATTTGTACCAAATCACAAAATCTGTTCAATAGTGGAGCCTAAATCATAAAATCATAGAATTCAGAGCTGGAAGGTACTTTTGTCTTCAAACACACTCAAGTCTCTTTCATTCCTAAAAATCCTTCTTTATTCATAAGAGGGAAAAAAAAACCCTCATGTGCAAAATACTTGTAGCATCCCTTTATGTAATGGTAAGAAACTGGAAACCAAATGGATGCCTCTTAGTTGGGGGATGGTTGAATAAGTTATGGTACATGAAATTAATGGAATATTATTGTTATATAAGAAATGTTGAGCAGGCTGATCTCAGAAATGTCCGGAAAGATTTACATGAACTGATGCTAAGTGAAGTAAGTGGAACCAAGAGATCATTGTACACAGTAAAAGCAAGATTATGTGATGATCAACTGCAATGGACTTGAATTTTTTCAGCAATATGGTGATGCAAGACAAGTTCAATCGACTTGAGATGAAAAATGTCATCTGCATCCAGAGAATTATGGAGACTGAATGTGGATTGAAGCATAGTTATTTTATTTTTTGTTTGTTTTTTCTTTCACATGTTTTTTCCCCTTTTGGTCAAATTTTTCTTGCACAGCATGACAAATATAGAAATATGTTTAAAAGGATTGCACATTTTTAACCTCTATCTGATTGCTTGCTGTCTTGGGGTGGGGGGAGGTAAGGAAGAGAGGAGAAAAATTTGAAACACAAAGTCTTACAGAAATGAATGTTGACCATATGAAATTATTTACTATCTTGGGGAGGGGGAAAAGGGAGGAGAGGAAGAAAAATTTGGAACACAGGTTTTGCAAAAGTGAATGATGAAAATTATCTTTGCATGTATTTGGAAAAATAAAATACTATTAAGAAAATTAATGTTGAAAACAATCTTTACATAAATTAGAAAAAACAAAATACCATTAAGAAAAAAAGCACAAAAATTATTAAAAAAGAATCTTTTCCTTTGCCCTATCTTAAATTATCATGCTGTATTTCTCCTACTTCTCTCAACCAAATTCTTTTACAGAGCTGTCTATATTTTCTTACCCCTACTTCCTCAACTCTCATCCCTTAGCCATTGGCAAATTTACCAGTGATCTTTTAGTTGCCATATCTTTTGTTGTTTTTTTTCTCTGTGTTCATCCATCTTGAACTTTGTACTTCATTTGACACTATCAACCACCCCTCTATTTCTGGATACTCTCTTCTCTCTAAATTTTTGTGACACTGCTCATTTTTAATTTGCCTCCTACTGTCCTGCCTGGTCCTTTTTAGATTTCTGTACTGACAACCTCCATACAACATTCCCTAACTATGAGTGTTCTTGCAATTCTGTCTTAGGCTTTTCTCTCTTCTGGGCATTGTCCTAGACTTCTCACCCTCATTCACCATATTCAGTCAGTTCCCAAGTCTTGCTGTTTCTGCTTTTACATTGTCTCTCATCTCTACCTTTCTCTATGCTCACAGAACTACCATCTTAGTTGGTTTCCTGCCTCATCTCTCTCCCCATTCTAGCTAATGCTGTATACTGTTGCCAGAATGATTTTCTGCAAGCTCAGATTTGACTTTCTAATTCTTACTCAATTAACTCCAATGGAGTCCTATTAGTTCTAGGATCAAATATAAACTTTTTAATTTAGCTTTTATCATCTTTTACCACCTGGTCCTCATTTATAGTTTAAAGTCTCATTGGAAATGTTTAAAACTCTCCCTCCAAGAAACAGTAATTCAGTCAAAATTGACCTCTCTGTCCCTCCAACACATCATTTCCTCTTCTGTTACCATGTCTTTGCAGTGGCTTTCCCCATGCTTGGAATGCCTTCCCTCTGCTTCCTTGAAGATGCAGCTCAAGCACCAGCTTCTGAAGGAATCCAATTACTTATGCCCTCTATTACAAATTATCATCTGTTTAGTCACTTTGCACAGATTTGTTTTTATTCACTCAATACTTAAGTTGTGTGTATATGTGTATACATGTGTGCACACACACAAATATGTTTCCTCCATTATAATGTAAGCTGCTCATGAATAAAGATTTTCATTCATTGCAAATGCATTCCATGTATGTCTGGCATATAACAAATGGCTTAATAAATGCCACAGGATCATAGATTTTGTTTTATTAATGAATATAGAGATACTGTGATCTGATTCTCGCTTTCCCTTTTCTCTTTTTCTCTTTCTCTTTCCTTCTGTCTGTCTCTCTCTCTGTCTGTCTTTGTCTTTCTGTCTCTCTCCTTCCCTCTCTTTCCCTTCCTCACACACACACAGTTTTACAGATAAAAATACTGATACAAAGAGACATTAAATGATTTGTACAAGGTCACACAAATATTAAGGAGCAGATGGGGAAGTCACACCCAGGTCTTCTTACTTCCAATTCTGTATATTCCATCAGAAATACCTTCCAATTTCATTTTATAGAAAAGGGAACAAAGTTCTAAAGAGAAGCAATTTGCTGAAGATCACGCAAATGTTAAGTGTAAATTTAGGGCTTGAATATAGATCTTCTGATTCTAAATTCAATGCTTTTTCCCCATTATAATTGTGTGAATACCATAGAAATTCTCAAATATTCAGAGGGAAATATGATTTCTCCTCAATTCAGTTGTTCCCTCCAACAAAATCAACCTGTATCAGGCCCAGAAATTAATCCGTAATGTTCAAAGATAAATGATTTGAAAAATTAATTCAGTAACTTTACATACTCCACAGGGATACAGGGCACAGGAACAATACATTTTCATTTTATCTAATGAATAGTTATTAGGAGGTTGTAGACTAATGGGAATTGTCCCACATTGAAAAGGAAATAAATGAGATGGAAATCTTATTGATTGGGTTTTAAAATGTAGGGGATCAAAGAAAGCTTGCTTAGTTGGGGTGGGGAAGGGGAAGAGAAATGGCATGTTTATTTTAACTGAAAAACCCCCTTCTAGAAGGAAACAGCAAATCTCAGGCTACTAAATACCACCATCTTGTGGCCAAAAAAGTGAACTCTGTCAATCTGGGTTTGTAGATGTCAAATAGAATTGGTTTAATATTTTTCTTATGGAAGTAGGGTGATTAAATGGCATTTTTATTTCACACTTTAAAACTATGACTTAAGGAAAATGATCTAGTCTAAATATTCCTCCTGAATGAAAAATGGCAGTGTGATATTAGTAGGTTATCATTAATCTCTGGTGTATGAATCCTGTGGGGTATTACTCAGTACCCTTACAATTACATTATACCCTGCTATGTACAGTACTTTTTATTGGGAGAAGCACTATCATCCAATTATAATGGCGACCTAGAGGAAATGGACCTGTGATTTAACTAGTCTAAGATCAATTCCCAATGCCTTTATTTTCTCTAGGGAAAATATGTATATATATAACAAGGCATTCGCTCAAGATTTCACAAAGAAACCTGGGCCATATAAATCCTCTTTGTTATGTTTCAAGGCAATAAAAATATTACTAATAACATACTTAATTGACATTTATTATAGTTAGCATATTTGTTTTAAGTCAAACTTATTACATAGCAGAATGGTACATCTTTTGTACATACATACAGTTTATAATACATTGTAATCCCTTATGTAGTTAACATGTATAGAATGTTTAAACCCATTTTATAGAGTTTTAACATAATTTTACTACTCTAAATTGCTATAAAAGTTAATAGTCATATATTTGCTTTTATGGCATATCGTTGTTGCTAGTTAAAATTAATTTAATGTCATATACCTGTGAGCAACATAAATTCCTCACACTCTCTCAGACTTGATCTCCTATAATCCCATTCCTCTTTCCCTTTCTTCTCTCCATAGAAATGTTCCTGGGGAGAATATGAGTTTTTTTAAAGTCAGCACCCTGGCCAGGGACAGTGGGGAAGCTGAGAATTGTGAGTTGAGTCAGCACTACTGGAAAGGATAGAGCTGAGTAGCTCACAGCTGAGTTTAATTATGAGAACATAATGGCTAAAGCGAGTGTAGGGAGAAGGAAGAGGGCACTTAACAGCTGGTAATTACCAGCTGTTATTGTGGAGGCTTATAACAGCTGCAGTTTCTTACTCTTAGGTAAGTCTCTAGAGTTAAAGAAGGGCATGGCTGTATAGCTGGGATACTTGAGATATTTCATTAGCTATGTCACTATTCTTCAAGGATGTTGACTCTGGGGAATACAAGCAGGAGAACTGAATCTGTATCTGTTTTTCCCCCCTTTCCTTCTTGATTTCTCCTACAGCTGTTGTATAGTATTAAGGGCACTGGAATTAGAGTCAGGAAGACTTGGGCTGAAATCCCACCACAGACACTAGCTGTGTGATCTTGGGCAAATCAACTTAACTTCACTGTCCCTCAGTTTCTTCATCAATAAAATGAGAGATTGGACTCCACGGTCCCTACTTATTCTATATTTATGATATTATGATATCTCCATTGTGTAGGGTTCAGTCTTTTTGCATTAAGTATTTCCTAGAACTATGGAGACTGAATGTGGATCACAATGTAATATTTTCACCTTCTGTTGTTGTTTGCTTATTTTTTCTTTCTCATTTTTTCCCTTTTGATCTGATTTTTTTCTTGTGTAAAATGATAAATGTGGAAACATGTTTAGAAGAATTGCACATGTTTAACCTATATTATATTACTTGCTTCTAGGGGAAGGGGGAGGGAAAAAGGGTGGAAGAAAAATTTAGAACACAAGATTTTGCAAGGGTGAATCCTGAAAATTATCTTGACATGTATTTTGAAAAATAAAAAGCTATTATTAAAAAATAAAACAAATAGAATATTTTTAAAAAGTAAATCTTAGCAGCCCTTTTTGTAGTGGCTAGAAACTGGAAACTGAATGGATGCCCATCAATTGGAGAATGGCTGAATAAATTATGGTATATGAATGTTATGGAATATTATTGTTCTGTAAGAAGCAACCAGGAGGATGATTTCAGAGAGACCTGGAGAGACTTACATGAACTGATGTTGAGTGAAATGAGCAGAACCAGGAGATCATTTTTCACGGCAACAACAATACTATATGATGATCAATTCTGATGGACATGGCTCTCTTCAACAATGAAATGTTTCAAACCACTTCCAATGGTTCACTGAAGATAGCCATATACATCCAGAGAGAGGGATGTGAAACGTGGACCACAACATAACATTTTTATACTCTCTATTGATGTTTGCTTGCATTGTGTTTCCTTTCGGTGATTTTTCTTTCTTGTAGATACGATTTTTCTTGCACAAAAATGATGTGTGGAAATATGTATACATATATTCGATTTGTCAAGTATTTTAACATAATTAACATGTAGTGGACTTCCTGCCATCCAGGGGAGGGGTGGGGACTAGGGGGGAAAAATTTGTAACAGAAAGCTTTGTAAGGGTTAATGTTGAAGAATTACCCATAGATATGTTTTTTTTAATTAAAGCTTTTTATTTGCATAACATATGTATGGCAATCCCTTCCTCATCTATTCTGCTTTCTATTATCTTATTAGCCACCAAGTTTCACAAATTCTTCCTTCATAGTTTCATATTTCTCCTTTTTCTCCCATTCTTCTTGTCACCATTCTGTAAATCACTTTATTTGGACAGAGAATACAGTATGTTCTCTTAGAAAATGTTTTATAAATGATGATTCAATTAGTAGGACAGTCAGAAAAGGCTTATTTATATATGGCAAAGAACTGGAAATTGAGGAGAGGCCCATCAATCGGGAAAATAGCTGAACAAGTTGTAGTATGTGAATGTGATGGAACACTATTATATAATAATAAATGATAAGCAAGCAGATTTCAGAAAAACATGGAAAGACTTAAGTGAACTGACATGAAGTGATGTGAGCAGAACCAGGACAACATTGTACATAGTAACAGCAACATTGTGTGATGATCAATTATAAATGACTTACCTCTTCTCAGCAATACAGTAATCTAAGACAATTACAAAGACGTTAATGGAAAATGCTATCCACATTCAGAAAAAGAATTGAAGATTTTTAATTCAGAGAGAAACATACCATTTTTACTTTGTGTGTGTGTGTGTTTGTATGGTCTGTTTTTTTAACATGACAAATATGGAAATACGTTCACATGATTGTACATATATAAAGTATATAAAATAAATTACTGTCTTAGGAAGAAGGGAGTGGAAGGAAGGGAGAAAAATTTAGAATCCAAATTTTGTTAAGTGCATCACTAAGTTGATGACTTCAATGTTAAGGCTAGCACTCTTAAACCATTCCTGAGGTTCATGGGGACAGAGTTTCAGACAGATGCTACACCAAGGATGCAGTCTTAAACTGTCTCAGGAAGATCACATAATTACTGAGATAGGAAATGGATCTGTGATTTGACTGGTGTAAAGAACTCCTGGATGATGAATCCTGCAACATAAAGTCTTAGAAAACTGCCTAAAGTGCTTAGGCAAGTGACATGCCCAGGATCACACAGTCAATGCGCAGCAGAGGTAGGACTTTAACCTAGACATTCCTGATTTCTAAGAATTACTTTTTTTTATTAAAACTTTTTATTTGCAAAACATATGTATGGGGACGAATGTTGGAGGGGATGTGGGAAAACTGGGGCACTGATACATTGTTGGTGGAACTGTGAACGGATCCAACCATTTAGATAGAATGACTATGAAAAAATGATACTATCATTGACAGAAATAGGAAAGTCAGGATAAGAATCTGGTTTGGGAACTAAGGGATTGAGCTATATTATCCCTCAAGAAAACATTATCTAAAAGGGTATTGAACTGTAAGATTGGAGCTCAGGAAAGTGTTTGATAGAGAGGTACAGATTTGAGATTTAATCATATACAGATAACAATTGAAATCATTAAAGTGGATTGCATTGTGATGCCCTATTCTTCCATATGAAGGGTAGGATTAGGGACAAAACAAGAATGAAGGGAAACTAGGAATTTGCAGTACCTGTCCTGGTTTAGGGATAAGTAGCTAAGAACCAAGTCTTCAGTTTGAGATAAAAGCAGATGTTGTGGAAAAATATAAAGCAAAGCAGCTTAAACAAACCACAGCAGAAAAAAAAAATTAGACATACTGTTTAATAAAGAGCAGCTTTGGAAGTGTTGTCAAAGACACAGCTGCTAGACTGTAACTTCCAGGGAGTTAGGATATCATAGCTTATCTAAATTTTGTATTTTTTCCAATTTCCAGCAGAATGCTCTGCTTAATGAATCTTTGTTGAATGAATGAATCGCTGACCTTGTGCCATAGATTCATCATCATTAAATCCTCCACAGTTCTTCTATACCTCAGACTCTGGGAAGTTCAGCAGTGTACAAGCTTTCCCTGGGTACACATATGAAAGCAGAGCAGAGTGAAATCCTTGATTTGTACTCTTTTACTACAAAGAAGTCTCACGTAGCCCCCTGTCTGTCTTGTCTCTCATGACAAATTAGTCTATAACAGCAGTTTTTGTTCGGTTATTTCAGTCATGTCTCACTCTTCATGATCCCATTTAGGTTTTTCTTGGCAGTGATTTGCCATTTCCTTCTTTAGTTCATTTTATAGATGAGGAAACTGAGATAAACAAGGTGAAGTCACTTGCCCAGAGAAACACAGCTAGAAAGTGCCTGAGGTCAGATTTAAACTTAGGAAGATGTCTTTCCTATTCCAGACCTGGCACTCTGGGCACTATAATGTCACCTAGCTGCCTGTAAAAGCAGTAGAATAGTCTTAACAATCATCAGTTCAAAGTTTTACTTATCCTTGTGTTGTGTGCCCTTGGCATTTATTTCCTGCCTACAGGCAATCTCAGAGTAGGAGAGTAAGGCTAGGTTCTAGAGGAGCCAGTCTCAAAACTTTTTGATTTCAAGATCCTTTTACACTTCTAGGAATTATCAAAGACCCCCAAAAGCTTTTGTTTTTGTGGGTTATAGGTATTGCTGTTATGCTATTTGAAATTACAACTGATAAAATTTTTAAATTTGTTCATATAAAATGATAAATTCATTACATATTTTTTTACTGAATTTAAATGAAATTTCCAAAACAAAAAGGTGAGAAAATGGCATTTGTTTTGCATATTTTTATAAATCTTTTTAATGCTTGGCTTTATAGAAAACAAATGGATTCTCACATCTGTTTCTGCATTCGGTCTGCAGCTATCTATTGGTTTGCTTTCACTCTGTGAAGAAAATCCAGCTCATGAGATTTTGAAAATCAAATAAGAGAGAGAGGAAAAATTAGGAAAAGAATTGAGAGTGGTGCAAAATGAAATATAAACAGCTAATGAGGAGAATGCCTTAAAAAACAAGATTAGCCAACTGGGAAAGGAGGTACAAAAGTTGACTGAGGAAAATAATTTCTTAAAAATTAGAATTGAGCAAATGGAAGCTAACAACCTTATGAGAAATGATGCAATAAAGTAAAACCAAAAAACAAAATGAAAAAGTAGAGAAATATGTGAAATATCTCATTGAAAAAACAATGACCTGGGAAATAGTTCCAGAAGAGATAATTTTAAAACTATTGGTCTACCTGAGAGTCACAATAAAAAAAGAACCTAGATAGCATCTTTCAAGAAATTTTCAAGGAAAATTGTCCTGATATTCTACAACCAGAGAGTAAAATAAAAATTGAAAGAATCTAACAATCACCTTTTGAAAGAAATTCCAAAATGAAAACTCCCAGGAATATTATAGCCAAATTCTGGAACTCCCAGGTCAAGGAGAAAATATTGCAAGCATCCAGAAAGAAATAATTCAAGTATATTATAGCTGCAGTTAGGATAACACAAGATTTAGCAGTTTTTACATTAAAGGACAGGAAGACTTAGAATATGATATTCTAAATAGTAATGGAGCTATTAGTTAAAACCAAGAATCATCATCTATCCAACAAAACTGAATATACTACTTCAGAGAAAAAGATGGACATTCAATGAAAGGATTTTCAAGCATTCATTATGAAAAGACTAGAGCTGAATGAAAATTTTGATTTTCAAATACAGGACTCTGGAGAAGTATAAGGAGGTAATCAGGAAAGGAATATAAGGGACTTAACAAGACTTATCTGTTTACATACCTACATGGAAGGATGATACTTGCAATTCAGAATTTTGTCATTATAGCCATTAGAAGGAAACACTACTACTAAGAATGATTTCCCCCCCCTGAGGCAATTGGGGTTAAGTGACTTGCCCAGGGTCACACAAGCTAGGATGTGTTGCATGTCTGAGGCCAGATTTGAACTCAGGTCCTCCTGACTTCAGGGCTGGTGCTCTATCCACTACACCACCTAGCTGCCCAGAATGAATTTTTTATAAAAGAAAATGACCTATACCAAAAGAAATTAAAAAAAAAAAAAAGGAAAATGACCTATATGTACAAAAAATATAGCAACCCTCTTCTCAGAGCAAAAAAACTGGAAATTGAGGGGATGTCCATTAATTCAGGAATGGCTCACTCAATAAAATCTGGTGTGTGTTTGTGACAGAATATCATTGTTCTATAAAAAATGATGAGAAGGATGTTCTCAAAAAAAAAAAAAAAAAAAAGACTGGAAAGTACTCGCTGAACTCAAGCAAAGTGAAATGTACTGTATACAAGGTAATAGCAATGTTCTGGGATGACCAGCTGTAAATGACTTTGTTATTCTCAGCAGTACAATGATCCATGACCTCTGTGAAGGACTTATGATGAAAAAATCTTATTCATACTTAGAGAAGGAATTGATTGTGTCTGAATGCAGATTGAAGTACTCTCTCTCTCTCTCTCTCTTTCTCAAAATTTTTTTTTCTTGAGGGTTTTTATTTTCATTAGATGGGAGATCTGTTTTTTTTCCCCACAACTTGACTTTTATGCATATGTTTTGCTTATCTTCACATGTAGTTTCTTTCTTTTTTTTTTTTTTTTTTTTTGGTTTGTTTGTTTTTGCTGAGGCAATTGGGGTTAAGTGACTTGCCCAGGGTCACACAGCTAAGACATGTTAAGTGTTTGAGACCAGATTTGAACTCAGGTCCTCCTGACTTCAGGGCTGGTGCTCTATCCACTGCGCCACCACATGAAGTTTCTTAATTGTGAGTGTGGGGATAAGGGAGAGAACCTAGAACTCAAAAATTTTAAAAACAAATGTAAAAAATTATTTTAAATATAACTGGGGAAAATATTAAATCAAATAAAAATAATTTTGTTCATATAAAGAAAAAGAAAATATATACAAAAGTATTTATTTTGTTGTAGCAAAAAACTAGAAACTAAGGAGGTGCCTACAGGTTGGGAAATGGCTAAAAAATTAAAATATTATATATAAAAATAAAGTGTTATTAATATAAAAAGAATATTGTCAATAACCATTGTTTTCTAGCCCCATTGTTTAGCTGTCCTCATTTTCTTTATCTGTCAAAAATAGGAAAGATATAGGTTTGGTGACATTGCCAAGAAGAAAACTGAGTTGCCTCACAGTTTTACCCATTGTGTTGTTATTTTTTTAAATGACAGGGGGACAAGATCACCACCTACACTTCTTATTTTACACAATATGTCTTCTTGTTCCTTTGCAGTTATAGAGGTCTTGGAATATATCTCTAGTGAAAGAATGAATGGACACATACATATATACACATATAGCTATATGTACACACACATTCTCTCTCTAGAGAGAGTTTGTATATATAAATATAGAGTATATGGCATTCATTCTTTCTCTTTATGGGTACACGTGCTCCATTATCTATCTATCTCTCCTTGTCTCTTCCTTTCTTTCTCACATATATATGTCTATAAAAATTATATATATATATATATATGTACGTATATGTGTGTGTATAGGCAACTAGGTACCACAGTAGATAGAGTATTGAATCTGGAGTTAGGAAGACCTGAGTTCAAATGTTACTGAAGATATTTACTAGCTGTGTGATCCTGGATAAGTCACTTAATCCTTTTTGCCTCAGTTTCCTCATCTGTAATATGAGCTGGAGAAGCAATGGCAAATCATTCTAGCATCTTTACAAAGAAAACCCAAAATGAAGTCTTGAAGAGTCAGATATGACTGAAATAACTGAATAACAAAAACAAAAATGTATATGTATATGTGTGTGTTTACAAGTAAATGTATATGATATGATACAATTTGCTTGATTTTGACAAGAATTGCTGAGAAAACTGAAAAGCAGTGTGGAAGTTTAGCTAACGATCTTTATTATATACCACAATAAACTCAAAATAGTTTTTAAAAAACCCTCAAAATAATTAAATTAATTAAAGGTCATATCATTAAAAAATTGGGATAGAATCAGATCCTGTAACTTTTCTCCATCTCTTCCTCCCCACTCACCACCCCTAGACAATAAGTAATCCAATGTATGCTAAAGATGTGCAGTTCTTCTATACATATTTGCACATTTATCATGCTTTCAGGTTACTTTCATAGCTATGGATGGGGGTGAATCCTTAACCAAATAAAGTCTAGAAGTGATTACAAATTGTAAAACAGATCATTTAAATCAGGGCTTCTTAAACTTTTCCCACTTGGGACCTTTTTTCACCCAAGAAATTTTATGTGACCCCAGGTATATAGGTATATAAAATAGGTATACAAATCAAACATTTACTGATAATAAATCATAATTTCACAACTCCTGCATTCAATTAAAAGACCCCACATGGGGTCACAACCCACAATTTAAGAAGCTGAGAATTAGAACGTAAAATTTAATTAATGCATCTATGATGTTAAGTGACATCAGAGGACAAATATAGAACTAAAAAAAATTAAAAAGAAGTTTATTAAGATGTCCTGCAGAGGAAGAGCTGAAAAAGGGATGACTCATTCCCCTAAAGTCTCTGTAAATTTTATATCATATAGAATTCAAAGGAACAAGCAAACTGCAACTGATTGACTAGCATGGAGACAGTTTGCAAATAAGACAAATAGGTTGCTTGAGATGTATAAGAGGAGGAAAATCCTTACATTCCTTGCATCAATATCCCGATTTCCTGGAAGATTTTTGATCACTATAACCTGGACTCATGAGTTAAGCATTAAATATAATTTCTAATCAATAGGTCTGGTCTCTCACTTATGCTGAGCTAGGTTCAAACGATGCAATGAAGTTTTCCCACTGAAGGAAAGGAGTCATTTGGGAAAAAAATTATCAAATATTTGTGTTAAGGGTCCTATATCCAAGATACATAGGCTACTAACAATTTTATATAAAAAAACCTAAAAATAATATGAATAAATAATTCTCCTGCAAATTCCTAACAACCACAAGAAAAGGTGCTGTAATTCACTAATAATGGGAATGTAAACCAAAATAATTCTGAAGTTTTATCTCATACCCAGCAAAACAACAAAGATAATAAAAGATAGGAATAGTAACTGTTAGGAACTTTGGAAAGATGAACACATAAATGTATTGGTGTGTCTAGAAATTGGATCAGGTTGTTAAAGAGTTTTGAAAGCCAAATAGAAGAATTTATATTTTATCCTAAAGGCAATGGGAAGCAAGTGGAGTTTATTGAGTAGGAAAGCCAGAGTTCATAATAGCCAAGATACTGTGACACACAGAGATTTTTTTCTCAGCTATTCTCTCTCAACACAGGTTACCCTGAGGAAAAGATAGGTTAAAACAACATCTTCTTCTCTTGTGGGAAATTAACACTTTGCCTTGAGCAGAGACCCATGATCATTTCTAAGGTCCTTATTTGAAGACTGATTTCTTAATTAGGATAAAAAAGACAAGGCATGATTCTAGAAAGCTCTTTGAAACTGTGATTAGTATCTGCAGAATAGCTATCTACAAGAATTTGGAGTGTTAGAGAACTATTGACTGAAATGCTACAATATAGGTTAGACTTGACCAGGAATTATGAGATAAAAATAAAAGGAAAATTTGGTACAAAATACAAAATTTGGTACAAAATTCAGATGACTGAATTAATCACCCAAAAGTTTCTTGAATCTTTGATTTTTTCTCATTTCATTTTCCTTTATTTCCCATAAATAAGTCCATAAGGGTATATTTGATTGATTTCTCTCCCCTTAGGAAGTAGAAAGTCATCCCCTCAGCAAAATGAATACCAATGGTGAAGAAAACTCATCCAGTATTACAGAAATAGAAGATATAAAAGAGACAACAGAATCAGAAAACTCAAAGGATAATGTGGATGCTGTACAGAATGAGGTGCAAGCTAAGGAAAGTTCATTTTTCTGTCCAGTATGTACTTAAAACTCTTACCATATTTTATCAAATGATCTTCCTATTCTTGAGTATTCCCAGCTTCTATGATAGTGTATAGAAAAGTTGATGGGTTAGGTCTGCACAGCAGAAAGCCTCCAGAGGACACCCATATTATAGGACAATGATTCCAATCATACTTCAATCAATTAACAAGCATTAATTAAATAACCACTGTGACAGGCAGTGGATATAAAGGCAAAATCAAACAATCCCTACCCTCTAGGAACTTACATTGTGGTCTTGGGAAACATTCCCATGCATAACTATATGAAAAATATATTCAATCAATACAAGGGTAATTGGCGTGATGGACAGGGAAGGAAAGGCATCAAGAGCTGGGAAAGATGAAAAAAATTCAGGTCAAGGGCAGCATTTATGGTGAGTCTTGAATAAAACTAGGTGGAAGTGAAGGAGCCTGTGTACCAAGGATTCAATGAAAAGTCACAAAAATAGGAAATGAAGGAAATTGGAGGAGCAGTAACAAGGGCAAGTATAGTTTGTCCATAGAATGTGTGATATGGAATAGGAAAGGTAATGTCCCAGCATGCAAGGCAACTGCCTGGAATTAAATGTAGCTTATGTGAGGTATTATGATGACACGACCAAAAGGTTCTGAAATAGAAATAAAATCTGAGACTATCTCAATTTACCAGTATTGTTCAATCATTTTTTCTTCCTCTTATACCCTTGTCAAAGTCTAGTTTACATTATATTATATATATTCTATACATATATGTTGCATACAATTGTAAACCATGTCTTTTTCATCCTTTCCCCATCCCTAACACCATATCTACCACATACTAGATGTTTCATAAATGTTTATTATTGAATGAATGGATGAATGAATGAGCTGAACCAGCTGATTCATAACTCCTTTTAGTTATGACATTTGCAGCAAAAAATGTGTTTATTTTTTCATGGTTAATTTTCCCAGCAATGTAATATTTTGGAAAAGCAGGGATGTTGAGAGGTCACTTGGATTCTGCCTTTAATTCCCACTAGGACTGTATTCAAGCTGCCCTATAAAAATAGCTTGACAAGAAGATCTGAGTTTATGCCCTATCTTTGACACTTAACTAAACTGCCCTTAATCCTTTCCCCATCCCTAACACCATGTCTACCACATACTAGATGTTTTATAAATGTTTATTGATGGATGAATGAGCTGAACCAGATGACTTATAACTTCTTTTAGATATAATGACATTTGCTGCAAAAATGTGTTTATTTTTTTCATGGTTAATTTTCCCAGCAATGTAATATTTTGGAAAGGCAGGGATGTTGAGAGGTCACTTGGATCCTGTCTTTAATTCCCACTAGAACTGAATTCAAGCTGCCCTATAAAAATAGCTTGACAAGAAGATCTGAGTTCATGCCCTACTTTTGAACTTAACTAAACTGCCCTTCAGCACATTGAATGCCCGGTAAATTACTAAATTTCTGAAAACTTTAGGAAAGTCTCTAAGCCTCTCAATTGCAGAAAAGGAATTTACTTATACTTTTAGAAAAAATTTCCTCACCCTAGATTCCCCCATGGCAATCAAAAGATCTAGTCCCTAATGGGTAGCTGCCATTTTTTCCTCTTATTTTGAAATTTTACATTAAAACCCAAACAAAAGGTATTAATTTCCTCTGTGTTAGTGCAGAACAGTTGACAAGGATGTCCACTTGATGCTGAAGCATCTATTAAGTACTAATTGTATGTAAAGCATTGTGCTAAGTGCTGAAGAGCAAAAAAAAAAAAAAAAAGAAAAAGAAAAAAAAAGCCCCAGTTAAGGCAAAGCAAGTTATGATTATGTTAATTCCTATTGGGTTTTGCAGTTGGCATATTGGTGGAGCATGTGGCCAAAAGAATCCTTTGCCAACAGCATTGGCACTCTATTCTCTATTATTTATCTTTGTTAATTAACAAGTCCCTCTTAGAACTCATCTATTTGGATCTGGATTTGTTTTTTTTTTTTTTCTTATCTGGATGTTTCTGATATTATAAAGGAATCATGGGATGTTTAGAGCTGGAGGGACTTTAAGGTGGTCTGTCTAGTTCTCCTGAAATCCAGCATCTTGTATTTCATCTAATTTAACTTTTTAATTTTACATGGGAGGAAAATTATGCCCTAAACAATGAAATGGATTATAGTACTACTTGGGGTTCAGAGGAATAAATGAAGAGATGGTTGGTCTTTTCTACTCATTTTATTCTTATCATTTTAAATGAAATGCTTATCTTAATGAGTAATTTCTATGTTATATTAACATCCACTATAGGAAAGAAATAGCCCAAACATGAAATCTAAATGTTCAAATGAGATTTATTTAGGGATATACATGTGCATTTATACATATTGATTAAGACCTAAAGAGAGTTAAAGACCTAAGAAAATAAATTTTTTGCCTTAAGCTGACTCTCTTTCATCCATTTTGAAAACTACCAGTAATGTCAGATCAACTCAAGTGGATGCATCAAAAAATGTGAATTCCTGATTTTCCTTTTTATACAGGAGAGGTCCTATCTCCAGTGTAAGTGTAAGCTATATTTTGAAAGTTTCTCCAAGGTTCTAGGGCAGCAATAAGTGAAGAAGCAAGATATTATCTGCTACCTTTCCTCCAGGAACCCATACTTCAAGGTATTTGAGTATTGTGATTGGTTGAAGAGGCAAAGAAGAGAAAAACATAGGAAGAGATTATCTAACTCTCCTCCTAGCTG
Organism: Myrmecobius fasciatus; assembly: GCA_023553655.1. Lineage (NCBI taxonomy): Eukaryota > Metazoa > Chordata > Mammalia > Dasyuromorphia > Myrmecobiidae > Myrmecobius > Myrmecobius fasciatus. The sequence continues at coordinate 327,109 of JAJPUD010001505.1, read as the reverse complement.
ATGTTGCAGATTTATGAGACCTGTTCACAAAAAAAATTATTGTTATACCTCAGTTTCCCTGCCTCAGTTTCCCTGAATTGTTCTGCCTCAATTTCCCTGGTGGCAATCCCCCCTTCCTGGCCATTAGGAGTGAGATAATTAGGGCTGGGAGTTCTGGCCACTGCCATTCCAAAGAGTCATAAAACTCCAGATGGCTTATCTCAAACGTTTGGGTATCTTTCTGGTCTCAGACTTAGTGTCTCCTAGCTTCTTCGCAATTTATCAGAATTTAGGATCCTTCCTCCATACTCCCAACCTGCCAGAACTGAATTTATGGTTCTTTCCTGGAACTTTTATCTCCCAGTTCTCTACCCACCTTTGCCTTTGTTTCCCTGATCGCTGGAGCCCTATAAGAGTCTCTGGAATCCCCTGCTCGTTGTTGGATGCTTTGAGACAAGAGTCCCATCCACCCAGCTGGGGGTTGGACATAGATCCTGGTTGGCCATGGCTCCCGTTTGGCTGCCAATCCAGACTCTCTACTAATAAAATATTAAAAAACCTCTCTAATCTCTATCTTGTCCCAGTTTCTCCAGCATTACAATATGAGAGGGGTTCTGCTTTTGTGGTTTTAGCTGGACTCTGAGAAATATTAATAAATATATTTCCCAGAGTCTTTAAGGTTCATCTCTCTATACAAATGATCAAAGCACAAAGGTGTCATCAGATTTTTGATGGCCTAAATTTCTGACTCGAGTCAACCTTCAAACTTTAAATGATAGACACATTAAATAGGTTAACATTAACTCAGGGGTTTTTGTTCAAATTTTCACATATTGTCAGGCCTTACATATGAGGCAAACTAATAGGCAATCATTACAATCTAGAATAGGTCCTTTGAATTCCAAGGTTACATAGCTGGGTTGGTAATAAAACAAGAATGAGAACCCAGTTTTACTAATCCTTTATTCAAGATTTCTTTTGCTCCACCATTCTATTCTTCTTTGATTTGCTTTAATTTAGTAGATACACTCTGGCCATCCCCAAACACCATCCCATCCCCCAAAAAAGAATATTACTTCTATTTTCTTTTTTCCTCAATAATATTTTATTTTTATAATTACATGTAAAGATAGTTTTCAACATTTATTTTTTTTGTTTTTAAAAAATTTTTAAATATTTTATATTTTTCCAAATACATACAAAGATAGTTTTCAGCATTCACCTTTGCAAAACCTTGTGTTCCAAATTTTTCTCCTTCTCTTCCTTCTCCCCCCTCCCCAAGATAGCAAATAATCGGATATAGTCAACATTCATTTTTGTAAGATTTTGAGTTCCAAATTTTTCTTTCTCCTTCCCTTTCCTCTCCTCTTCCCAAGAAAGTAAGCAATCCAATAGAGGGTATACATGTACAATCATTTAAAATTTTCATATTTGCCATATTGTAACACTTCTATTTTCATGGTCACTTGATGTTTCATTTGCCTTAGGTTCTGTGTGCTTGCCACTCCATTTAATTTTCAGTACAGTTTTTTTCAAGGGTCTCATATCTTCTCATTAAATCATTTCATTTTACCTGCTAGATTTCTTCTGTACTTTACTGTATGCTATTCTCAAACAAATGTTCTCTCATTTCTTTTTACAGCTCTCAAAATTGTTTTACTCTGCTGATGCTTTGATAAAAGAAAATGAAAAATCCCATAACTTAAAAAAACATGATATTTCCATTACAGAAGCAAAGAACTATCTTCTTCAAGTCTTAAACATCATATCACTAGAAACATTGGGTCAACAGGAACCATTAGAGCATGATCAGCCTATTGTCTTAAAAAGCAAAAGTACTATTTGTGACCCAATAGGAATGATTAAAATCCTACGCCATAACTTATTATCAGCACACACATCAAGTGACAAGAGTGAAAAGAGCCCAATGCCTCTCAAAGGAATTGCTCCCATTGGCAAATTCCCCTCTCCAATGCATATTTTTCCTTATGAGATGCTTGCCCAGAATTGTCTCCCTTTCTTAGTACCTTTCATAGTAAGAGATGACATTAGGAAGAAGAAGATTTTGTGCAGGATAATCCTTTTCAATATTGTCCCTCCCAAAGGGAAAATCTTCAGACCACAAGGAAAAAGACAAAAACATTTTGACAAATTGCGCCATTCAGGTGGGTAAATTACCATTACCATTATATAAGCACAACATAATGGATAGTGCTAGATTGGGACCATGTAAAATGGGAGATTTTAAAATATGGTGTTTCAAAATGTTAACCAACACAAGAAGGCTTGGTTGACTAATTTTCATTTATGACCATTCTGATTAAGAAAGGCTTTATTATTTGGCATCAAATAAACCTTGGTAATCCATGGTATCCTAATAGTCTTAGGGTAACTATTTGCTGCCCTAAGACTTTTAGGATGCCCTCTAGTAAAGCTATTAAATTCCATACCTTTCCATGCTATTAAGAAGGCATTTCTAGTTTTTGTAACTGATTCTGCCTACTCAGAAAGTGCAATATTCCAAGTCCTGTAGATTAATTTTATTAAGGTCACAACTTCTACATTGGTACTGCCTCCATTATGCTTTAACAGGTTAAGACCATCAAAATTCAATTGTTGGTAACTGAAAAACAAATCATCTGAAGGAAAAAAAGTAGGTAAAGACAGATCTTTATTAGGAAAAAAAAGTCTTGCAGGAATTTATTTAGTGAAACGTACATCTTGAAGGTTACTACTACACCCAATTTGAGATCAACAAATATAATTCTCCCACAATCTGTTTATTTTCAGAAAAACAATTCGTGGATCTGAAAGACCTCCAGCGGAAATATTATAAGGGCTTGTTGAAGTGGAAAAAAAAGCCTCTACCTACATTCAAGGAAATAATTCCTATTATTGAAAAGACATACGTACCTGAAATGCTCTCGATGGATTATAAAGTCAATCAGAAATAATAATCCAAATGTACCATAAAGAGTGGGTTGTTTGTGTTAAGTAAAACATTCCATTAAATAAAATGGTGCACATCTTTGATTATGATTTTGAGATAATTGAAGTTAGATAACAAAGCAAATCTTTCTGTCTTGGGAAGCCCACAGTCTCTAATGTGATAATAGTAACTCTTTCATACTCCTTCCCAGATTCTTCCCTGAATATGAATTCAGGATATCAATCAGTTAATCAAGTATTTATTGAGCTCACTCTGTATCATTCCTAACAATTCTAACCTCTGAGGGAAATACACAATCAGCTACTCCTATTCTTCAAGCAGAGTAAGGTGGTGTGAAAGAATTATTTTTTCCAGTGTATGCTTCGTAGAGTAGAGAAGGGATCTGAAATGAGTGGACCACATAAATGATGCTCTGACACGTGAACAAAGGCAAAGGAAGGAGGCTGGATTTCCTTGACATTGCAAGCTTTGGTCAGACCCTGGACTCTTATCTTCCTCAGTGACAACTAGAGATGGTTAAGAGGTATGGAAGTGAGAGCTTTGGACTAGAGTCAGGAAAATATCTTTTTTTCCCCTAGTAAATTTACTTTTAATACACATTGCTTTGTGAATCATGTTGGGAGAGAAAAATCAGAGCAAAAGGGAAAAACCATGGGAGAGATTAAAAAACCAACAAAAAAGAAGTGAACACATTCAATCTCCTCAGTTCTTTTTCTGGAAGCAGATGACATTTTCTGTCCAAAGTCTATTGGGATTGCTTTGGATCACTGAATAACTGAGAAGAAGCAAATCTTTTATAGTTGATCTTTGCACATTCTTGCTACTATTGTGTACAATGTATTTCTGGTTCTGCTTGTTTCATTCAGCATCAGTTCATGTAAATCTTTCCAGGCCTTCCTAAAATCAGCTTGTTCATTATGTTTATAGAACAATAATGTTTCATTACCTTTATATACAATGTATTCAGCCATTCCCCAATTTATGGGCATCTACTAATTTTCCAATTCTTTGCTACCACAAAGAGAGCTGCTACAAACATTTTTGCACATGTGGGTAATTTTCCCTCCTTTATTATTTCCTTGGGATCCAGACTAAATAATGGCACTGCTGGGTCAAAGGGTATGCAGAGTTTGATAGCCCTTTGGGCAGAGTTCCAAGTTGCTCTCCAGTATCTACACACATATACAAAGGTATTCTCATTTCAGTAACTTGCCTTGGCATAGTTAAGCTCTGTGGTGGGAAATTTCCTTTTCCACTAGTTTTTAAACTCTGATAACTAGTTATATGAGAAAAGTGGTGATTGTAGGGGACATCAGACTCAGCCTCTACCTTCTTCCTAGTGATAATCAATAAACAAGTGCCTATTATGTGTCAGGCCCTATACTAAGTGCTGGGACTATACATAGAGGTAAAATACAGTTCCTGTCCTTACAGAGCTCACAATCTAATAGATAATACTACTAAGAGTTCTGCTTAAAATTTCTTTGTGCTAAGTGTGGCTTTTCTTCATGAAATTAACATACTTCTAAGTACTTATTTCTGTGGCAGTATTAAGTGACATAGTGGATGGCCCTGGAGTCAGGAGGACCAGGGTTCAAATGTAGCCCTAGATACTAGATACTGAGCAGCTGTGTGTCCCTGAGCAAGTCACTTAACCCTGTTTGCCTTAGTTTCCTCATTTGTCAATGAGCTGGAGACTCTCTGCCAAGAAAACCCTATATGGAATCCTAGAGAGTTGGACACAACTAAAAATGACTACTGCTTTGAACAGTAGCAGTTGAAAACAATTTGTATTGTCATCAGCTTTTACCTTTGTAGAAGAGCATTGATTATATTTATCAACATCAGTGAAAGTTCTGAAAAACGGTAATCTGATTATTCTCGTCCCCCCCATCATATATGTAGCATTCAATATGAATAAATTCTTCACCCATCATAATTCAGTTCTTCTTGCCTAAATTATTGTAAAAGCTGAGTTAATTGGCTTTTCTATCTTTCTTCCCTCTATTACCTCCTTCATAACCATCTCTTCTACATGAAGGAGAAGGGTTTAGTGAGTGCGGTACCCCTGCATCTGGAAAATCTGCAGGCAATTTTCTTGGCCCTCTCCATACCAGAGAAGTATGAATTTTTTTCTTTTTCTTTTATTGGGTGTTTATAATACTTTATTGTAAAATTGGAGTTGAGAATTCAGGTGTACACTAATGCATTTTTGGTGGAGCTGTGAACTGATCCAACCATTCTGAAAAGCAATTTGGAACTGTGCCCAAAGGGTTATCAAATTTTGCATACCCTTTGATGCAGCAGACTAATGAGTATGTAACTGGAAACTGAGTGGATGTCTATCAGTTGAGGAATGGCTGAATAAGTTATGGTATACAAATATAATGGAGTATTATTATTCTATATGAAAGATAAGCAGGATGAGTTCAGAAAGACCTGGAAAGACTTACATGAATTGATATTGAGTAGAACCAAGAGAACATTGAACACAGTAATGACAAGATTATGTGATGATCAATTTGTGATGGAGGCTCTTTTTTTTTTTTAATTTTTTTTTAAATTTTATTTGCATAACATATGTGTGGGAAATTCTTCAGCAATAACCCTTACATAGCTTTCCGTTACAAATTTTTCCCCCCAACTCCCCACCCCTCCCCTAGATGGCAGGATATCCACTACATGTTAATTATGTTAAAATATTGGCAAATCGAATATATGTATACATATTTCCAAACTTATCATTGTTGTGCAAGAAAAATCTTATCTACACGAACGATATATCAGATAAAGGAAACACAATGTAAGCAAACATCAATCAAGGAGTATGAGAATGTTATGTTGTGGTCCACATTTCACATCCCTCTCTCTGGGTGTATGTGGCTTTCTTCAGTGAACAATTGGAGGTGGTTTGAAACATTTCATTGTTGAAGAGAGCCATGTCCATCAGAATTGATCGTCATATAGTACTGTTGTTGCCGTGTATAATGATCTCCTGGTTCTGCTCATTTCACTCAGCATCAGTTCATGTAAGTCTCTCCAGGCCTCTCTGAAATCATCTTGCTGGTCATTTCTTACAGAACAATAATATTCCATAACATTCATATACCATAATTTATTCAGCCATTCTCCAATTGAAGGGCATCTATTCAATTTCCAGTTTCTA
>JAJPUD010001505.1:299981-321004 GCA_023553655.1 Myrmecobius fasciatus | reverse complement strand
TGATAACTTTTTGAGCATAGCTCCAAATTGTTCTCCAGAATGGCTGTATCCGTTCACAGCTCCACCAACAATGCATCAGTGTCCCAGCCCTCCCACATCCCCTCCAACATTCATCATTAACTTTTCCTGTCATTTTAGCCAATCTGACAGGTGTATAGTGGTACCTCAGGGTTGTCTTGATTTGCATTTCTCTGATCAATAGCGATTTGGAGCACCTTTTCATATGACTATAAATAGTTTTAATTTCATCCTCTGAAAATTGTCTGTTCATATCCTTTGACCATTTATTGATTGGAGAATGGCTTGAATTTTTATAAATATGAGACAATTCTCTCTATATTTTAGAGATGAGACCTTTATCAGAACCCTTAGATGTAAAGATGATTTCCCAATTTATTGCTTCCCTCCTAATCTTGTCTGCATTGATTTTGTTTGTACAAAAACTTTTTAACTTAATATAGTCAAAGTTATCTATCTGGTTTTCAATTAAGAGTTCCAGTTCTTCTTTGGACATAAATTTATTCCATCTTCATAGGTCTGAGAGGTAAACTATATTACATTCCTCTAATTTATTTATAGTATCACTCTTTATATCCAGATCATGAACCCATTTAGATCTTATCTTGGTATGTGGTGTTAGATGTGGGTCAAGCCCTAATTTCTTCCACACTAGTTTCCAGTTTTTCCCAGCAGTTTTTGTCAAATAGTGAATACTTATCCCAAAAGCTGGGGTCTTTGGGTTTATCAAAAACCAAATTGCTATAGTTATTGCCTAGTTTGTCTTGTGATTCTATCCTATTCCACTGATTGACTACTCTATTTCTTAGCCAGTACCAAATGGTTTTGATGACCGCTGCTTTATAATATAGTTTTAGATCTGGTACAGCAAGTCTACCGTGATGGAGGCTCTTTTCAACAGTTACATGATTTAGGCTGATTCTAACAGACTTGTGATGGAGGGAGCCATCTGTATCCAGAAAGTGGGGACTGAATGTGCATCACAAGATAGTATTTTTACGTTTTTGTCATTTGCTTGCTTGATTTTTTTCTCATTTTTTTTCCTTTTTGATCTGATTTTTCTTTTTTTTTTGAATTAAAGCTTTTTATTTGCAAAACATATACATGGGTAATTTTTCAACATTGACCCCTGCAAAGCCTTCTGTTCCAAATTTTCCTCTCCTTCCCTTCACTCCCTCCCCTAGATGACAGGTAGTCCAATACTTGTTAACTATGTTAAAATATATGACAAATCCAATATATGTATACATATTTATACAGTTATCTTGCTGCACAAGAAGAATCTACAAGAAAAAAAAATCTGAGAAAGAAGACAAAATGCAAGCAAACATCAATAGAAAGCATTGAAATACTATGTTGTGGTCCACACTCAGATCCTACAAGCCTCTCCCTGGGTGTATATGGCTTTTTTCATCACTGAACAATTAGAACTGGTTTGAATCACCTCATTGTTGAAGAGAACCATGTCCATCAGAATTGATCATCGTGTAGTCTTGTTGCCGTGTATAATGTTCTCCTGGTTTGTCTCATTTCATTTATCATCAGTTCATGCTAGTCTCTCCAGGCCTCTCTGATATCATCCTGCTGGTCGTTTCTTATAGAACAATAATATTCCATAACATTCATATACCATAATTTATTCAGCCATTCTCCAATTGATGAGTTTCCATTCAGTTTCCAGTTTCTAGCCACTACAAAAAGGGCTGCCACAAACATTCTTGCACAGGTGGGTCCCTTTCCCTCCTCTAAGATCTCTTTGGGATATAGGCCCAGTAGAAACACTGCTGGGTCAAAGGGTATGCACAGTTTGATAACTTTTTGAGCATAGTTCCAAATTGCTCTCCAGAATAGCTGGATCTGTTCACAGTTCCACCAATAATGTATTAGTGTCCCAGTTTTCCCACATCCCCTCCAACATTCATTGTTATGTTTTCCTGTCATCTTAGCCAATTTGATCTGATTTTTCTTGTGCAACATGATAAATGTTGCACATGTTTAACATGCATTGGATTACTTGATGTCTAGGGGAGTGGGAAAGGGAGGGAGGGAGAAAAATTTGAAACACAAGATTTTGAAAGGGTGAATGTTGAAAACTATCTTTGCATATATTTTGAAAATAAAAAGTTATTAAAAATTTTTTAATTCAATCATAGGCTCTGTGCCATCTGTTGGTCTTTCTATATCATCTGCAGCTTCCACAAAATTCCCCAAATATTCCCATTTAATTTCTTATATCAATTCATGATATAACAGAACTCTGATGGGGAAAATTGTGATGTGGAAGGGATAACTATATTGCCCCAGTAATCTTCCTAATATTCTTCTCTATTTCACTTTCTATCATAAAACCGTTAGTGGTCCCCACTGTCTATTTATATAAACTACTAATTCTGGAATCTAAGGTCTTCCACAATGGACTCCAAACCATCTACTTATTTTATGTAACCTCTCCTTTTTGTATAATATATTCTGACTAGAGTGGCTTGATCCGCTTTTCCTATTTTTGGCCTGTTCTGTATCTTCCTCATACTGTTGCCCTATGTATCTGTCTTATGAAGTCTTCTTTCTCATAGTCCCATTTTAAATAAGTCCTCCAAAAAACTTTTTCTGATCTTTTCAGGGGTGATTTTTCTATCTTCAAATTTCTCAGATCATATTGTTGAGGTTCAAAAGGAGACCCTAAAAGATTGGGATTGCAGACTGTTTTTGTGAAGTGTCTCAAAAGAATTTACAAGCTTGAACCCATCTCCAAGTCAAGGGGCAAAATTTATTGTAATTGTAATGCCAACTGAAGTGGGCTAAGTTCCAAAAGGATTTTAGCAAAGAACTAGAAGAAAGAAAGAATTTATAGGACAAAGTTAGAGAGATCAGACCTTCATGCTGCTTATTTGCTAATTTTAAAGTTTACAGGTAGGTTTGAGGGGTGGCCTATTCGGGAACCTGGTTGTCACTGATCAACATATTTTCTATCTGACAGTCAGCAATGTTTGTAGGACTATCCTAAGGCTGGAAGACTTTTGAATCATTGACAGGCAGCTTGTTAGAACAATAGCACTCTAAGGTCAGAGGATCTCAGGATTACTGCTATATATTCCCTAAAGTCTAGGGAAAGAAATATATAACTATTATTATATTCCTAAGGCCAGGAGACTTTAGGATCCTTGACAGACAGAACAAAAGTACTCTAAGGTCAGAGAACCTCAGGATTACTGCTATATCTTCCCTAAAGCCTAGGGGAAGAAATATATAACTATATTATTATATTCCTAAAACTAGAAGACTTTAAGATCATTGGCAGATATTTGTAGAACAATAGCACTCTAGGATCAGGGGATCTCGGGATTACTGCTATATTTCCCCTAGAAACTATATGCTGTCAATATTTCCTGATTTCTCATGATAAATATGGAATATGTTTGAAAGAACTGCACATGTTTAACCTATATTAGATTGCTTGCTGTCTGGGGGTGGAGGTAAGTGGAGAGGGAGGGAGAAAAATTTAGAACACAAGGTTTTGCAGGGATGAATGTTGAAAATAATCTTTGCATATATTGTGAAAAATAAAAAGATATTAAAAATAAAATAAAATAGAAATGTACGTTTCATAAGGGCAGATGGCTATTATAGCTCTTTCTTAGTACAAAAGCTATCACACAGTGAACCTTTTTTAAAAAATATATATTTAGACTTTTATTTCCCCCAATTCCATATAAAAACAATTTCAACATTTATTTTTAAAACTTTGAGTTCCAAATTATCTTTCCCCACCTCCCCACCCACCCATTATTATTGAGAAGGCAAGCAATTCAATACAGAATATACATGTGCAGTCATGCAAAATATTTCCATTATTGGTGATATTATAAATAAAACATAGCCAAAAAATCAAGAAAAATGAAGATTATTTTAAATATATATTTTAAAATGTATTTAGACCCTACTAGTTTATTCTTTGGGTATGGATAACATTTTCATTATAAGTCCTTCAGAGTTGTCTTGGATCATTGTCATGTTGAAAAGAGCAAAGTCATTCAAGCTTATCATATGATATTTCTGTTATTTTGTACACAGTACATTTCACTTTGCATTAGCTCATGTAATTTTTTCCAGGTTTTTTTTTTTTCTGAAAACATTCAGTTCATCATTTCTTTTTGTTGTTGTTTTTGTTTTTAAATTAAAACCTTTTATTTTCAAAATGTATACATGGATAATTTTCAACATTCACCCTTACAAAACTTCACATAGGAAGTTGATCTTTAATAATTAATTGAACTGATTAACCAGAATTCAAACAAGTAAGATTCAAGTGGTGGCTATGGGTCTCAGAGACTTATATGAAGTCCTTTCTTGACAAAGTCACCTTTCTAGGTCCCAAGTCAGTTCCAGGAATGTACAGTGAAGCTGCCATGTTTCAGGGGGAGAGAGGTATGTCAGGAAGAGGGGCTGGTGGTGTGTCCCCTGGAGTGACTCGGCCAAGATAGCTTTTTCATTTTATATACTGTAATAAACAACTTTAACAAAAGGTCGCAAATCAGGGAAATCTATTGGTCATGTGTAGGACAGCCACCCTTAACCCAAATTAAAATCAGAGACTCTCAAGGTAAAAATCAAAAAGGATTCATTACAATCTGGAGAGACAGGGCAACTCCCAACAGAGAGGAGTGCAAAGCACAAACTACAAAACACAAGATTATATAGACCCCTACTCAGAAGTCCCCACCTCCTTCTGACCTTTTTTTCCCATTGACAAGGAGAGTCCAGGCTTACATTCTAATGCAGAAATCTATTTCAGAGACAAAGAATTCCAGTTGAGGAGTTCCTATAAATAACAATACAACACTAATATTGTTATAATTCCTCTAAGCACAATTATTCTGCCCTACCACCAAAATATTCCTAATTGCCTGGTGCAAAGTCAATTTTAAAAGTTATAAATTGTCCTTAACAATCATTATTGAGGTTCCTCCACAGGTCCTTTAACCCTGGTGTTCTCAACCTCCAGAATGAAGTCTCGGTCATCCTGGAACTGCAAACTCCAGAGTTGTTGTCTGGGGCAGTAATCCTTGCTTACTAAGGACTGAAAGAGATATACATTGCCTGTATATAATTCCTTAAAAATTTATCCTTTTTTTCTTTCAAAAGAGGGAATTTCCTTTTCCCCTCCCAAATAAAATAAACCCAACAGCATCTCATATGGGGAAAGTCCCAGATCACTTCTGGGGACAGTTCAAATTCTTTAACAAAGACAGCAATAGGCAAACATTTGGTCTAAGACAATTTAGTCTCTAACATCAATTTAGTAATCTGTTTCTTAAGAACCTGATTGGTTATTTCCACTTTCCCTGATGAGGGCAGATGCCCAGGTGTATGGAATTGCCACTCAATTTGCAGTCCCTCCCCATTATTATAAAACCTTACAAGTAAAGTATGCTCCATTATTAGACTCATTAGTCTCTACCCATCCATACTTAGATACAATTTGTTCTGATGTTATTCTACTAACCCTCTTAAGGCAACAGAGCTCAAGGGTGAGCTTCTACTCATTCTATCAAATGTCCACTATAACTAGTAAATATTTCAGTTTTCCCACTGGTGTCATTTCAGTAAAACCTAACTTGAATATTCTGGAGCCAGGCTCCCTCCCTCCAGGGGGACACTTACTCAATATCTTCTTATTTATCTTTAGATATATTATATACCTTTCAGATACAATTTGTTTTGCAATTACACATATCCCTGTATGCCAACTTTTCTTGCTTTTATTTCTTTGTTAAAGAGAGAAAGCAAGACAAACCTTAAGATTCATAATATAGGTAATATCTAAATAACTTTGGACCAAATTTCACAAAATTTATACCACATATCCAGCAGGGATGACAAAATGTTAAAGCACAGCTCATACAATTTTTACAAATTGCCCAATATACAATTTAGAAAGCAACATGGTCATCTAATTAGGAGATACAAACATGTGACCTCTTTAGATGTTACCAGATAATTTTGCTTTAATACCCAAATTTTTTTAATTTAAAATCAAATCAAATACAAATTTAAACTTCCAGTAGCAATACTTCAATATTAATGCACACACATTTCTAAAATCTTATGACAGAATAAACAAGTTCACAATTTTAGCATGCACTAATTAATAGTAATTATTTTATTGAAGATGTTGGGGTACCAGCACAAAGCCCAGAAGAATCCAGGCCAGCCAGGGATGCCAGCCTAACCAGGACAGATACCATAAGCCTCTCCAAGGAAGAGAAGCATGGAAAATCCCAGAGAGGACAGGTTTTTGTTTGTTTGTTTGTTTGTTTTTGGTTTTTTGGTTTTGGTTTTGGTTTGGTTTTGTTTGTTTGCAGTTTTTCTGTAAGCCTCAGGTTCAGGCCCTCTGAAGGCTTTTATTCATGTAAATTAGGCCTACTTAAAAATACAATAGACTAACAAGTTAGCTGACAGAGAGATTGTACCAAGCAACTTAATGATTGGCCTCCAAACCCTCAGAATCTGCTAAAATGTTTTATTAGTTCTATAACTTAAACCATTTCTACAGACCCAAATTGGCCAGTTCTAGGTCCACAGAAATATGTCATTTTTTTCTTTCCTTTTTGATGTGGCAATTAAAAACTTTCCCTATCTCAGAATTCTCCTTCTCTCTAGCTAAAGTTATTTGCATAAGTCCAATTATGTACAAAAAACAAGCATTTTAAAATCTCAAATGGCCAGATCTTTTCCTTTGTAATTCAGCTGACTGAGAGAAACTTAGAAGACAAACATACACACACATACACATACTCACACAAACTGCTTTTCTAAATCCATCAAGCTCTGGTTCTCAGCTCCTCCTTGGGGTGGAGGTGAGGAGGGGAGTTTCAGAGCCGCAGCCAGAGGAGCTGGCTGGCTGGAGGGCATACAAATTGTCCTGTAGTTGGCAACCACAAGACTGCATAGTCACTCTCCTTCAGTATTAAAAGTTCCTTTGAATTTATACCCAGCCTTCAGGGATGGACAATTCCTCTGAATGGGGGGCTCCTAACCAAACCAAACAACAGTATTTAATCATTTTCTAATTGTCTTTTCTTGTAAATTTTGGTACTTCATCTCAATTCTTCCTATATGGCTATCTTCTGGGAAACTAGATAAGTTTTTAGAGCCAACTACTTTAGATTATCCCTTTCCTATGACTCACAATATCTTGTCCTTTTAATGGAGAACTCACCCCAAGGAAAATGGGAGCACTCTTACAGACTCTAATTGTTTGAAGTCTCTCCCGATTCCAGTCACCCAAGTGGCTCACCAGTTCTTCTCAAAGGCAAAGTATTCTTACAGACTTTAACTGCTTAAAGTCTCTCCCATATCTAAGCAGTTTCATGCCCTACCTGGATTGGGCACAGTTTACCTGACTGATCCAAACTTTTCTCAGCTGGCTTATCTCCTGAACTGAATTAATCTTCTGTCTTTGCTAGCCCACTTATTTCCATTTTTTGCTTGCTCTGACTGCCTCTCTTTGGGAATTTACCTGATTGGAGTGGGAGTTCCCAAACTGAGTCCAATGATTATTGGACAACTCTCTGGAACACATTTTCTCAAGGATTCGGTACCAGAGAAACCCCTTGATAACAGGAAATATCCTGGACAAGCCCCCAAAACTGTGTGGGACAGCAACCCTCAGCCAATTTAAAATCAGAGACCCTCAAGGTAAAAAGCAAAAAAAGGATTCATTATGATCTCTGGAAAAAGGTCAACTTTCAACAGAGAGAAGTGCAAAACACAAGATTTTATAGATCCTAACTCAGAAGCTTCCATTCCCTTCTGACCTTTTCTCCCAGTGGCTAGGGAAGGGCCTACATTCTAATGCAAAAATCTACTAGAATACTGTTCAATAACACATTCTTTACCATTCAGTCATCAATCTCACAAAACTTTTTATTACAATACCTTCATCATCATGGATCATTCCAGAGCAAATAGCCATATTATGCAGGTGTGACAGGCACAAATCACTCCTGATTAAACAGTATTACGTAATCTATAAAAATGGACAGGAAGTTTTAATCATTCTACCATGAAAGGGAAAATCACACTATTCTTGGAAATATTTGCCTTATGTTTCTAGAAGCTTTGGGATTGATAAAGAGAAAAACAGATGGAGACTGTATAGAGAAGAATGGAAATGCTCCAGCATCCTTCCTCTCAACCCTTGAGGAGTTAGCTGTGTCCTGTATTGACTTGGTCAGACTTTTACTGACAAGCTAGCTCTCCTACAAGGATGGGAGGAAGGGCACAGAGAGTGTACACAGAGGAGACATCTCCTCTGGCAGCTGTGCTGGCACAGGCAGCCCCTGTAATGCTTCGTACAGCAAAGGGACTGTGTGGGTCCTGCACCACAGACACAGAGCAGCTCTTGGGCTGCTGAAATTTTCACCTGCTCACACTATGGTTGGTGATTTATCATTTTCTTCATTCTCTCCTGGGAGAGATGTTCCTATTCCCTGAACATTCATTTCTTTTCTTTTCTTTTTTCTTTTCTTCTTTTTTTTTTTAGATTTTAATAGTATTTCATTTTTCCAATTGCCTGTAAAGATTCATTTTTTAAAATAAGGCTTTTTATTTTCAAAACATATGTACGGATAATTTTTCAACATTGACCCTTGCAAAACCTTGTGTTCCAATTTTTCCCCTCCTTACCCCCACTCCTTCCCCTAGAAAGCAAGTAACCCAATATATGTTAAACATGAACATGCATTTCTTAAGTTTCTTTGCTTGCTGTTTCTCTTTTGTTTCAAAGACATTTTTCCCCTAAGATAAATGAGGTTACCTATTATACTGATTATTCATTTCATTCCTCAAATGCAATAAAGAAAAGATGAAGGTAGATGAGGAATGATTGGAAGAGGGACAAGGAGGGACAGACACAGCGAGAAGGAAAGATGGGAGAGGGGACACAGACTCAGAGACAGATGGGAGATTGGGGAAGAGACAGACAGAGACAAAGACAGAGATTTCACAACTATATTGGATATATTCATTAATAAAATTTTTCTGTCTGGAGGTTCCCAAGTTTAAAATGACTAAAATTAGAAACCAAACACTTAGCTGGTTTTACATGTCTGCTAAACCAGAGAGAAATTAAATTGTTTGTTTTCAGAGTTACTGATGAGTCTGTTTATTCTCTTTTAATTTCAAGGTGACAGAAATTTATTTCTAAAGCTGCTATATTGAGGTCCTTATCCTCCTGACACTCTTGAAAGCTATTCATAGTTTTAACACTTGTGATTGAGTTCAAATAAGGGTGGCAAAAATACTCTGTCAGTTAACATCTTGGGAAATTCATCTCCAAGTCCCACTCAGACACACACAATTTCTTTCTGTTACTTTTTTTAAAAAAATATGAAATTGATAAATATTAACAACCGAATATTTCAATATATAAAGAACAGAGTAACAGGTTCCATACATTTTTATAGAAATAATCCAGCTCATCACTACTAGAACAATCAACTGATAAGCTAATATTCAAGCCTAATTGAAGCATTTACAAATTGTTTCTTTGCTATAGTTCCTAATTTACCATTCTACATTATGGATGGCTATCAAGACCAAATAAGCTCTTTCTTTCCAGTGGTATCTTTTTGCCAGTGACTTTCTTTTGTTATATTTGTTTTTGTGGCTTTTGGCACTGAAACTGCTCCACTAACTGCTATCTTCAATTTAGGTGTTCTAGAAAGATGCTAGCTGCCTTTCAAATCTCATAGGAAGGTAGCCTTTTAGAATTGGGAACCAGTCCCATACCAGGCATAGGCTTGATTAGGAGCTCATAAATTTTGGCCACGTGCATTAAAGGGAGAGTGTACCCCTCATCCAATTGTCATTCAAAGCTGAAAGAAAGAGGAAAGCTAAAGGATAGAGATCAACCCCTTTAATAGAATGAAGCAAAAGAAACTCAAATATTAAATGTTGCTGGATCTATATGATATGAGGCAGCCAAATGACTCAGTGGATACAGTACCAGGTCTGGAGTTAGGAAATGACATCTCAGATACTTAATAGTGTGTGACTCTGAGTAAGTCACTTAATCCATTTTTGCCTGTTTCCTTATCTGTAAAATCTGAGTTGGAGAAGGAAATGGCAAATTTCTCCAGTCTTTTTGTGAAGAAAACCCGAAATGGATTCATGAAGAGTTGGACACAGTTGAAAGGACTGAGCAACTACATAATTTCATACAAATTCTGATTTTCATCTGTGTCAAGTATGATATTTTTATATAACAATAATTGACTAATAAATAGCAAATGGAACTAGTATAGAAGATTATTAGAGTTTGGGTTTGGATATTAATAATTTCTGGAAGATTCTGCAATCCAAATTTCACAGAATCACAGTATTTAAAAATTGGAAGGGAACTCAGAGGCCATTCATTTATTATAACACATATCTAAAAGGAATGTCTACTACAACACACCCTACAAATCATCATCTTGGCTTTTCAAGAAGACCTCTGAAGGGGAAACCACCATTCTTTGAGGTATTGCTAATTATTAGTGATTAACATGTTCCATATAGATATGTATGTGTATTTATAAATCTGTGTGCATACCCATATGAGCATATGTGGATGTATATATTTATATAGTTATATATTATAGTATATGTAAAATATATATTTATAATTATATATTATATACATTGACTTATATTTCTATGTAAGATATGTGTGTATATACACATATGCAGATATGTATGTATATACACATAGAAATAGAAATATGTATATATGTGTATATGTATAATATTCATGTAAATGTCTATATGGCTTTTAAATTTTCATTTATTTAAATTTCAACATTCATTTTTCTAAGATTTTGTGTTCCATTTTTTTCTTTCCTCCTTGCCTTACCTATCTCTCCTCAAGACAGCAAGCAATCTGCTATAGGTTTGTATATGTATACTAAATTTGCCTCTGTAGCTTCCACCATGACTTTTGGTTCTGTTTTGTAGAACCAAATGGAATATGTCAAATCTGTCCCCCGCATAACAGCCCTTCAAAGATTTGAAGACAACTATCATGTCCCTCCTCCCCCCATACTTCTTTTCTCCAGGCTAAACATCTTCAAGTCATTCAAACAATTCTCATATGATATGGACTCAAGTCTTTTCTTGGTCCTGGTTGCCTGCCTGTAGACAAATCAAATCAAGTCAAGTCACCAAATATTTATTAAATGTTGAGTACTTTATTCAGTAGGCAATGGAGTGCTACCAAAGATTTTTTTTAATTTTATTTTTCTCTTTAATTTTTAATTTTTAATTTTTTATTAGGCAATTGAAGTTAAGTGACTTGCCCAGTATCACACAGCTAGGGAATGTTAAGTGTCTGAGACCAGATTTGAACTCAGAGCCTCCTGACTTCAGGGCTGGTGCTCTATACACTGCATCACCTAGCTGCCTCTCTTTAATTTTTTTTTTAATTTAAGCTTTTTATTTACAAAACATATGCATGGATAATTTTTCAAAACTGACCCTTGCAAAACTTTCTGTTCCATAATTTTCCCTCCTTTCTCCACCCACCCCCCACTTCCCCTAGCAGGTAGCCCAATACACATTAACTAGTTAAAATATATGATAAATCCAAAATATGTATACATATTTATACAGTTTTCTTGTTGAATAAGAAAAATTGGATCTAGAAAGAAAAAAAATGAGAAAGAAAACAAAATGCAAGCAAACATCAACAGAAAGCATGAAAATGCTATGTTATAGTCCACACTCAGATCCCACAGGCCTCTCTCTGCATGTATATGACTATCTTCATCATTGAACAATTGGAAGTGGTTTGAAACATTTCATTGTTGAAGAGAGCCATGTCCATCAGAATTGATCATCATATAGTCTTGTTGTTGCCGTGTATAATGATCTCCTGGTTCTGCTCATTTCACTCAGCATCGGTTCATGCAAGTCTCTCCAGGCCTCTCTAAAATCGTCCTGCTGGTCGTTTCTTACAGAACAATAATATTCCATAACATTCATATACCATAGTTTCCCACATTCCCATATTCCCAGGTTCAGGGAAGCTGGGAAGCACAGATGAAGAGAGAATTCCAGACATAAGGAATAGCCAATGAAAATGCAGAGCCTGGTGGTAGTGTCTTGTTTCAAGTACATCAACAAGACCATAAAGTATATAAGAGTAAGGTGTAAGAAAACTACTAATTAACTGACTGAGAGGAAATCATTAGGTCTCAAAATAGTATGTTCTTTTTTTCATAGCTTTGGGGATTTTCTTAGGAAATTCTTCTTTATATAGAGTGGAGACTTGCTACCCCATTTTAATTATATCTTCCTCAACCAAGCTGAATGAGTTAAATTCTTTAGGCAGTTAGGTGGCACAGCGGACAGAGTGTCAGTCCTGGAATCAGAAGAACCTCAGTTCAAATTCAGCCTCAGTCACTTACTGGCTGTGTGATCCTGGGCAAGTCACTTAACCCTGTTTGCCTCAGTTTCCTCATCTGAATATGAGCTGGAGAAGAAAATAGCAAACTACGCAAGTATCTTTATCAAAAAAATCTCAAATGTTTGAAGAATTGGATTCAAATCAGTAACAACAAAGCTTTTATCAAGTGATTGTGTGGGCATGTGTTTGTGCATGTATTTGTGTATGTGCACTGAGATAATGTTGCTGTGTACAATGTTTTCCTGGTTCTGTGCTTCACTCAGCATCAGTTCATGTAAGTCTTTCCAGGCTTTTCTAAAACCAGCCTGTTCATTATTTTTTATACAACCAAGTTTATCACAGTTGTTGGTTCTTCTCAATAATTCAATGATCCAAGGCCATCCCAATAAACTTTGGATGGAAAACGCCATCTCCAGAGAGAGAATATGGAGACTGAACATAGATCAACACATACTATTTTCACCTTTTGTTTTTCTTGTGGTTTTTCCCTTTTGTTCTGATTTTTCTCTCTCAACATGATTCATATAGAAATATGTAAAAATGAATGTGCATGTAAAAATGAATATATGTAAATATATAAAAATATGTAAAAAAGTTTTTACATGTAACTGGGGAAAATAAAAATAATAAAGGGGAAAAATAAAATATCATAGCATTTGAAAAGTTCTCAATGTGCCAATTTTGATTTTTCTTTTTTAACATTTATATCTGTCTCTGAAAAGTTTTATTAAAAATTAAAACAAGAGAAAGATTGAGGACTAAGGACACAAATAGAAATGTATTAAAAAAAGAATCTTGTGAAGTAAGACCTAATGCAAATTTGTCCTCAAATAGAGGCCAAGAAACAAACAAACAAACAACAACAACAAACCACCCTCTGGGACAATTAAAAAGTCACTATCTGAAAAATTGTCCTAGGGGGAAAAAAAGCATGCTTGCATTCATGCAGTCTCATAATGAAAGGTGGCACATTAACTCTGAATTAGAGTTGTTTCTTAGGAAGATACAAGTTAAAGGGAATATGGCAATTAAAAAAAAAACTATTAATGTCAATTACTAGCCCAAGGGAAAAACTAATAATCTAATTACAATCAATTTGAAGACTCAAAATAAAAGCTGGGTCTGAGATGAATTTATTATGTCATTACAGGGACAGAGTGATAGTGAACCAGAACTTTATGATGACAGTTTAATTAAATCTTTCAAAATGTAATCATTTTGAAATGTAGAAAAGGAGGCAATGAGGAAAGTTCTGTATTTTACAACCAGAGAACATTAGTTCAAATCTTGCTTCTAACACTCATTTTTTTTTTATCATTAAAGCTTTTTATTTGCAAAACATATGCATGGGTAATTTTTCAATATTGCCCCTTGCAAAGCTTTCTGTTACAAATTTTTCCCTCTTTCCCCCTACATCCTCCCCTAGATGGCAGGAAGTCTAATACATGTTAATTATGTTAAAATACATGACAAATTGATTATGTACATATTTATACAGATATCTTGCTGTACAAGAAAAATCAGATCTACAAGAAAAAAAAAACCTGAGAAGGAAAACAAAATGCAAGCAAACATCAATAGAGAGCATGAAAATGCTATGTTGTGGTCCACACTCAGATCCCACAGGCCTCTCCCTGGATGTATATGGCTTTCTTCATCACTGAACAGTTGGAACTGGTTTGAAAAATCTCATTGTTGAAGAGAGCCATGTCCATCAGAATAGATCATTGTATAGTCTTGTTGTTGCTGTGTATAATGATCTCCTGGAGTGAAACAAGGCTACCCACTGTCACCATTACTATTTAATATTGTATTAGAAATGTTAGCTTTGAACATTTCTATTGGGCTTATATCCCAAAGAAATCATAAAGGAAGGAAAAGGCCCCACATGTGCAAGAATGTTCGTGGCAGCCCTTTTTGTAGTGGGTAGAAACTGGAAATTGAATAGATGCCCTTCAATTGGAGAATGGCTGAATAAATTATGGTATATGAATATTATGGAATATTATTGTTCTGTAAGAAATGACCAGCAGGACGATTTCAGAGAGGCCTGGAGAGACTTACATGAACTGATGCTGAGTGAAATGAGCAGAACCAGGAGATCATTATACACGGCAACAACAAGACTATATGATGATCAATTCTGATGGACATGGCTCTCTTCAACAATGAAATGTTTCAAACCACCTCCAATTGTTCACTGAAGAAAGCCATATACACCAAGAGAGAGGGATGCGAAATGTGGACCACAACATAACATTCTCATACTCCTTGATTGATGTTTGCTTACATTGTGTTTCCTTTATCTGATATATTGTTTGTGTAGATAAGATTTTTCTTGCACAACAATGATAAGTTTGGAAATATGTATACATATATTCGATTTGCCAATATTTTAACATAATTAACATGTAGTGGATATCCTGCCATCTAGGGGAGGGGTGGGGAGTTGGGGGGAAAAATTTGTAACAGAAAGCTATGTAAGGGTTATTGTTGAAGAATTACCCACACATATGTTATGCAAATAAAATAAAATTAAAAAAAAAAGAAATGTTAGCTTTGGCAGTAAGAGAACAAAAGGAGATTAAAGGAATTAGAGTAGGTAATAAGGAAACCAAATTATCACTCTTTGCAGATGATATGATTGGTATACTTAGAGAACCCTAGAGACTCAACTGAAAAACTACTAGAAACATTTCACAACTTTAGCAAAGTTGCAGGATACAAAATAAATCCACATAAATCATCAGCATTTTTATATATTACCAACAAAGTTCAGCAGCAAGAGATACAAAAAGAAATTCCATTCAAAATAACTGTCGATACATAAAATATTGGGGAATCTATCTGCCAAGGAGAAGTCAGGAACTATATGAACTAAACTACAAAACACTTTCCACACAAATAAAGTCAGACCTAGTCAACTGGAAAAACATCAAGTGCTCATGGGTAGATCGAGCAAATATAATAAAAATGACAGTACTACCTAAACTAATTTACTTATTTAGTGCAATAGCAATCAAACTCCCAAGAAATTATTTTACAGATCTAGAAAAAATAGTAGCAAAGTTCATCTGGAAGAACAAAAGGTCAAGAATTTCAAGGGAATTAATGAAAAAAAAAGTCTGATGAAGGTGGCCTAGCTGTACCAGATCTAAAACTATATTATAAAACAGTGGTCATTAAAACCATTTGGTACTGGCTAAGAAATAGAGTAGTTGATCAGTGGAGTAGAATAGGATCACAGGACAAACTAGGCAATAACTATAGCAATTTAGTGTTTGATAAACTCAAAGACCCAAGCTTTTGGGATAAGTACTAACCATTTGACAAAAACTGCTGGGAAAATTGGAAACTACTATGGAAGAAATTAGGGCTTGACCCACACCTACCACCACATACCAAGATAAGATCTAAATGGGTTCATGATTTAGACATAAAGAGTGATATTATAAGCAAATTGGAGGAACATAGGATAGTTTACCTCTCACACCTGTGGAGAAGGTAGGAATTTGTGTCCAAAGAAGAACTGAAACTCTTAATTGAACACCAGATAGATAATTTTGATTATATTAAGTTAAAAAGTTTTTGTACAAACAAAACCAATGCAGACAAGATTAGAAGGGAAGCAATAAATTGGGAAACCATCTTTGTATTTAAGGGTTCTGATAAAGGCCTAATTTCTAAAATATATAGAGAATTGACTCATATTTATAAGAATTTAAGCCACTTTCCAATCAATAAATGGTCAAAGAATATGAACAATTTTCAGATGATGAAATTAAAACTATTTTAGTCATATGAAAAGGTGCTCCAAATCACTATTGATCAGAGAAATGCAAATTAAGACAACTCTGAGCTACCACTACACACCTGTCAGACTGGCTAAGATGACAGGAAAAGATAATGACAAATGTTGGAGGGGATGTGGGAAAACTGGAACACTGATACATTGTTGGTGGAACTGTGAATGGATCCAACCATTCTGGAGAGCAATTAGGAACTATGTTCAAAAAGTTATCAACCTGTGCGTACTCTTTGACCCAGCAGTGTTTCTATTGGGCTTATATTCCAAAGAAATTTTAAAGGAAGGAAAGGGCCCTACATGTGCAAGAATGTTTGTGGCAGCCCTTTTTGTAGTGGCTAGAAACTGGAAACTGAATGGATGCCCATCATTTGGAGAATGGCTGAATAAACTATGGTATAT
The DNA here is from genome assembly GCA_023553655.1 of Myrmecobius fasciatus. Lineage (NCBI taxonomy): Eukaryota > Metazoa > Chordata > Mammalia > Dasyuromorphia > Myrmecobiidae > Myrmecobius > Myrmecobius fasciatus. Next base: position 304,331 of record JAJPUD010001505.1, on the reverse strand, counting down.
GAATGTCATGGAATATTATTGTTCTGTAAGAAATGACCAGCAAGATGATTTCAGAGAGGTTTGAAGAGACTATGAATGTCATGGAATATTATTGTTCTGTAAGAAATGACCAACAAGATGATTTCAGAGAGGCTTGGAGAGAGAACTGATGCTAAATGAAATGAGCAGAACCAGGATATCATTATGCACAGCAACAAGAAGACCTTACAATGATCAATTCTGATGGGCATGGCTCTCTTCAACAATGAGATGTTTCAAACCAGTTCCAACTGTTCAGTGATGAAGAAAGCCATATACACTCAGGGAAAGGCCTGTGAGATCTGAGTGTGGACCACAACATAGCATTTTCACGCTGTCTGTTGATGTTTGCTTGCATTATGTTTTCCTTCTTAGTTTTTTTTTTCTTGTAGATACGATTTTTCTTGTACAGCAAGATAGCTGTATAAATATGTATATACATATTTGATTTGTCAAGTATTTTAACATAATTAGCATGTATTAGACTTCCTGCCTTCTAGGAGAGGAGGTGGGGGAAGGAGTGAAAAATTTGTAACAGAAAGCTTTTCAAGGGTCAATGTTGAAAAATTACCCATGCGTATGTTTTGCAAATAAAAAGCTTTAATAAAAAAATTAATGATCTCCTCGTTCTGCTCATTTCATTCAGCATCAGTTCATGCAAGTGTCTCCAGGCATTTCTAAAATCATCCTGCTGATCATTTCTTACAGAACAATAATACTCCATAACATTCATATACCATAACTTATTCAGCCATTCTCCAAATGACAGGCATCCATTCAGTTTTTAGTTTCTAGCCACTACAAAAAGGGCTGCCACAAACATTTTTGCACATGTGGGTCCCTTTTCCTCCTTTAAGATCTCTTTGGGATATAAGCCCAGTAGAAAAACTGCTGGATCGAAGGGTATGCACAGTTTGATAACTGTTGAGTATAGTTCCAAATTGCTCTCCAGAATAATTGGATCCATTCACAGTTCCACCAACAATGTATCAGTGTCCCAGTTTTCCCACATCCCCTCCAACATTTGTCATTATCTTTTCCTGTTATCTTTATTCATTTTAAAAAAATTATTATTTGTAAAATATGCAGGCTGGATTAGATTACTTTTAAGGCCCCTTCTAGCTCTAAAACTATGAATCTATGAAATAAAAATATTTAATGTAAATATTAGTTGAGATTAAACCTTTTTTTTTTGATCCAGTATTATGATTTCATCTTTGTGGGTATCTTGTAATGTGGAAACAACTAGTTCACAACTTGTGATCTTAGAGAATTGCCTGGGGGCATGAGAAGTTAACTGGTTCTGTAGCTTGTATTATCAGAGGTGGGACTCAAATAGAGGTCTTCCTGATTCTCATGTTGGCTCTCTATTTACTACAGCTCTCTACACAATGTGGCACTGTCTTAAGGAATTGTAAAATGTTGTATAATAAATTTGTCGACACTGGGTTGTTTTTGTTTTTGTTTTATTTACCAATGATATAAATTCCTCAAAACTTGAAGCTTGACTTGATGAATTTTTGAGAATTTAGAAATATTTTATTAACTCTTTCCAGTTTGTTCTCATCAATTAATGTAAATTTATTTCAAAACGTTATCGAGCCCATCCTGCATATAAAGCAGCATGTTGGGTACTTCATGGGATATAAAGATGAATAAGAAGTGATTTTTGTTAACTGGAAACTGAATGGATGCCCATCAGTTGGGGAATGGCTAAATAAGTTATGATGTATGGATGTAATGGAATATTATTGTTCTATAAGAAACAATCAGTAGGATGATTTCAGAGAGGCTTGGAGAGACTTACTGGTGCTAAGTGAAGTGAGTAGAACCAAGAGAACATTGTACACAGCAATAACAAGATGATGTGAATAATTCAACTGTAATGGACTTGGTTCTTTTCAAAAGTGAGGTGATTCATGCCAATTCCAATAGATGGAGAGAGCCATCTACATCCAGAGGGAGCACCATGGGGACTGAACGTGGATCACGGCATTGTATTTTCACCTTCTATGTTGTTGTTTATTTTCTTTTTTTCCTCACTTTTTCCTTTTTCACCTGATTTTTCTTGTACAGCATGATAAATGTGGAAATGTTTAGAAGAATTTTACATGTTTAATCTATATTGGATTGTTTGCTGTCTAAGGGAGGGAGGTGAGGGAAAGGGAGGGAGAAAAATTTGGAATACAAGGTTTTGTAAGAATGAATATTGAATACCATCTCTGCAGGTATTTTAAAAATAAAAAGCTACTAATAAAATAAAAAAAATTTTTTAAAGAAATGATCCTTGTCCAAAAGGAACCTAGAATTTAACACCAAAGAAATATACAAATTAAATATATATATATATATAAATTACTTCATCTATAACAGTATATAGAATTCAAAGTTTGGTAATATTCTCACATAAGGAGATGAGTCATGGGATCACATTCCAAAAACAGGGGATAATTATTAGCAAAGGTATAGAAGAATTTGAGTCATATGTCCCTTTGTTGGTTATTTTATATTGATATTTCATTTATCTATGAGTTAGACTAAATGAACACTGAAGTCCTTTAAATGATCAAATTTGGTGACTGTGATATTCAGGGATAATCAAGAAACCTAATTAATTAATCTGATATGTAAATTAAATGTAGGGGGAAAGATGGATTAACAATATACCACAATAAATATTTCATGTAGAGTAGGGGCAGCTAAGTGGGGCATTGAATAGAGTGCTGGCCCTGGTGTCAGGAAGACCTGAGTTCAAATCCAGCCTTGCGCATTTTCTAACTGTGTAACTCTGGGCAAGTCAATTAATTCATTTACCTCAGTTTCCTCATCTGTAAAATGAGTTGGGGAAGGAAATGGCAAACCTTTCCAGTATTTCTGCCAAGAAAATCCCAAGTGCTGGACATAGCTAAAATAACCCAACAGCCAACTATATAGGATTCTGGGAGAAAAATAAAGTTTGAATAATTTAACAGATCAATTTGACAAATATTTATTAGGGGCCTCCTATGAGCAAGGCATTGTGCATTCATATGCTGTGGATACAAAAATAAAATTGGTCTTTGCCCACCTGAAGCATTAATTCATATTAGACACCAGTGCAGATAACTATAAAAATAACTATAATAAACACTATTACACCATAGGTGCTTCAGAAAGGGGCAAATCAATATAGTACATAAAGCCCCTGGAGAAAAGTCATTATCAACCAGGAGTATTAGATAAAGTTATAAAAATATTGATAATGACTTTTACAGAAGGCACTTGATGTCAGGATAAGGAATTTGGACTTAATTTTCTTGGCAATGGGAAGTCATTAGAAAGCTTTTGAAAGGAGGTTGTATGATAGGATCCATGGGTGAGAAAGGGCTTTTTGTAATAATTTATTATTTTTTTCTTTTTTTTTAATTTTCTTTTTTTTTATTTGCAAAACATACATATGGGTAATTCTTCAACATTAACTCTTACAAAGGTTTCTCTTACAAATCCCCCCCCCCTCTACTCCCCACGCCTCCTCTAGATGGCAGGATATCCACTACATGTTAATTATGATAAAATACTTGACAAATTGAATATATGTATACATATTTCCACACATCATTGTTGTGCAAGAAAAATCATATCTACCAGAAAGAAAAATCAGATAAAGGAAACACAAAGCAAGCAAACATCAATCAAGAGTATGAAAATGTTATGTTATGGTCCACATTTCACATCCCTCTCTCTGGGTGGCTTTCTGCACTGAACAATTGGAAGTGGTTTGAAACATTTCATTGTTGAAGAGAGCCATGTCCATCAGAATTGATCATCATACAGTCTTGTTGTTGCTGTGTATAATGATCTCCTGGTTCTGCTCATTTCACTCAGCATCAGTTCATGCAAGTCTCTCCAGGCCTCTCTGAAATCGTCCTGCTGGTCATTTCTTACAGAACAATAATATTCCATAATATTCATATACCTTAATTTATTCAGCCACTCTCCAATTGATGGGCATCCATTCAGTTTCCAGTTTCTGGCCACTACAAAAAGGGCTGCCAAGAACATTCTTGCACATGTGGGGCCTTTTCCTTCCTTTATGATTTCTTTGGGATATAAGCCCAATAGAAATGCTGCTGGGTCAAAGGGTATGCACAGTTTGATAACTTTTTGAGCATAGCTCCAAATTGCTCTCCAGAATGGCTGTATCCGTTCACAGCTCCACCAACAATGCATCAGTGTCCCAGCCCTCCCACATCCCCTCCAACATTCATCATTAACTTTTCCTGTCATTTTAGCCAATCTGACAGGTGTGAAGTGGTACCTCAGGGTTGTCTTGATTTGCATTTCTCTGATCAA
>JAJPUD010001505.1:229479-289981 GCA_023553655.1 Myrmecobius fasciatus | reverse complement strand
TGGACTTCCTGCCATCTAGGGGAAGGGAGGGGACTGGGGGTAAAATTTGTATTGGAAAGCTTTGTAAAGATCAAGGTTGGGGAACTACCCATACATATGTTATACAAATAAAAAGCTTAAAATAAAAAAAAAATTAAAAAAAAGAATGGGCAAGCCCTGTCTTTTCCCCAGCAATGCAGTTTCAGCTGCATTGAATTTGTTCAATAATTCAAAGGTGTCTAAATCTTTGAAATTCCATTTGGGATATTTTTGGCAAAGATACTGAATGGCTTACCATTTCCTTCTCCAGTGAATTAAGGCAAACAGGATTAAGTGACATAGCTAGTAAATGTATGAGGCTGGATTTAAACACAGGTTTTTTCTTGAATCCAGGTCCAGTGCTCTGTCCACTAAGACATCTAGCTGCCTCACTGAATTTACTGCTGCTCCAATGGTGGGATATGGTGATTGCTTCCTCTCTTTCTCTTTCTGTTTTCTTCTTTGGCCTCCCCTCCACTACTTTCTAACTCTATATTTCCCCCTATAAGTTTTGTTGAGTGCATTGAGCACTTTGAAGAAAAAATGTCATAAACATTGAGCAAATAAATAAAAACCCAACCTACATAGGGTATTAATGAGGTTACAAAGTGAGATGTTAGGACCATGCCATACAACTTTCCCAGGTTTGTATTTGTAAAGCTTTCCCCAAAACTTTTAGGCAAGCTAATAGCATTGATTTCAAAACCAGAAAAGTCACACTGAGTGAGGTACATCACTTGGTAATAACCAGATCTTGGGCAGTCTCTTAAACAAAGAAATTATGTTTGAAAGATTTTTTTTCCTATAAAAAGACAGAAATAGCCCTGTTATATTTAACTAAGAAATAAATGGTCTAATCTAGTTTTTCAACAGTTATACCCAACAAGAGAAAGAAAAAATTGTTCCTGATTGTTCTTCAGAGTACAATAGCTTTTTTTAAAAAAGTTTATGGAATTGTTCAAATTATCCCATACAATTTTTTTGAGTATGGAGAAATCAGTGAACAATAGTTTCAACTACTATTCCTTTTGACACTATTTCACTGGTCAAATGTTTTCTTTAGAGAGAAAAATCATGCTGTGTGTATCTGAAAGCAATGTCTTTGACAATGAAGAGGTTTTAGAGTCAGAAAGTTTCATTTTGTTGGTAGTTTATTTCAATTTGTGAGTGAAGTACTGATTCAGGGATGATTTGAATCAACGAAAAGTTCTTTCTGCACCTATTGTATGCTCAGAATTGTAGCAATGTTACATTTATATAGTACTTTAAAGTTTGTACAATTTCATTGGATTCCCATAGCAATCAGTAGATATGATTATCTCCATTTTACAAATGATTTTACAAAAGTCAAAGTGGTTGACTTGCCTGGGTTCATACTATGTTAGAGAGAATCTGTTTTCTCAAGGAATTGGCATCCAGTTGGGATTGAGATAAATGAAATCAGAACCCATGAGTGATGCTTTTGGCTGATGATTAAAGGAGTATAAATAACATGATTGTGTAAATTTTCTATCCAACTTCTTGGGGACATTAGAATTCTATCTTTGTAGAGAATAGACTGGGTAATCACTCTCACACTCCTATCTTCAACAGGGGTATTGATTTTTGAATTATATCTATAATAGTAAAATATTTGAAATCTAGGAGTGTTAATATGAGAGATTTGGGACATATCCCACTTTGCTTGGCTTCTGGAGGTGGAGTGGGTAACAAGTTCCTTTTAGACCTGGAGGGATAACAACTTAATCTTAGCTGGTTTAGCTTTCCTTCCCAAGGAATGCTTATTACACAAAAGATAATCACAGATATTAAACAAGCATATTTAGTGAAGAATGCCAGTAAAGATTGTAATCAGAAAATCCATACAAATTAGTTTAGGGAATAGAATACAAAAGAATTAGAGGATTCTGTGACCTAGGAATTTTGTGAAATTAAATTTCAGCTGAACTGGGGAGAGATTCATCTGATGACTCCATTCTTAGAAGCATCAGAAACTATAGGCACTGAAAATCAAGAAATGTGTTTGGATATTGACTTTTCCCCACATACTTGTAGCTATTGTTCACAATTCAAAGGTTATATTGTGACTTCCTTCCCTATCTCTGTTTCTTTCTCCCAGAAAACCAAATCAGGAGTTACTTCCTCTGTACAAATCAGCTTCAGTGTCTTACATTTTTCCATTTATATCCCCAGGGATCAGCATACTACTTCATATGTTTTAAGTGTTTAATTTTTTTTTCATTCATTCATTCATTCACTGTCCTTTATTCTTTGCCTCTATTTTTACCTAGCCTTAATCATTGAATGAGTGTGCCTCAATCAAAGTAAATCCTGTTAAAAATCTTAACTTAAAAAGGTCAAGATTTCCCAATACATCCAGGCTATTTCCAGTTGTCCTCATCTATACCTTGCCACTGGATCCAGATGGTTCTAGAAGAGAGAGTGAGGTTGATGACTTTGCCCAACCCTCCCTCACTTAAATCCAATTCACTTGCATGTCATGGCGTCACTTTCCTAATGTCATGGTCCTCCTGAAGAACAAAGGACAAACAATAACAAAAACACTACCACCACTACTTTTCTCGGGTGAGACTGCATTGGGGTGCATTATGTGGGTGAGCTGGGGTAATTTAAGGATATGGAAGGATAGATATCTAGAATGTGAAACTAATATTTTTCTCATCTACTGAATTTAATTCAACAAGCATTTAATAATGCTTGTGTAATGGTAGGTACTGGAGATATCAAGATGAAAAGTGCATAGTCCCTATTCTCAAAGAACTTATATTCTGATTGAGGCACACAACATGCCAACAGATATCTAAATGCAAATATACACATAATACAAAATAATTTTGAAAAGGAGAGTAATACTGAAGTCAGACTAGGAGTTTTCTTTGCCCAGTTTCTGTCTCAAGGCATCCTTTACTCCTACCTGCCAAAACTGAATTTATGGTTTCCTTGGACACCAGATGTGCTCAGCTGTTCCCATGAGTTCTTTGTCTTCCTGAGCTATAGAACCTATATAATGTTTGAAGTCCCTTGATGAGGCTGCTGAATACTTTGTATTATTCAGTCGGCTGACATCTCTGTCAGTCTAAACTCACAGTGGACTATGTGCTTTGAGACATGAGTCCCAGCAGTCCTGATCCATAGCTATGGATTCTGAACTCTCAATTAACATCAATAAAGCATTACCTAATTTCCACTGTGTGATACTGTCTCAGTTTCTCCCTGAGCATTACATCACCATGGAAGGCTTAGCAAAGAAAGAAGGTGGTAATGAAAACTTTGGGATTTGAGGATGACTACAAGGGAAATTCAGGAACCCTGAAGTTTCTGAGCAGCAAATGAATTGAAAGGGGACAGAATGATCCATATTTCAAGATAATGGTCATGACTAAATCCATGATCCGGTGATATAAATCTGATGATTTTTATAAGCATTTTTTGTCTCCCTAAATAACCTGGGGGAAAAATTAAAATAAAAACAAAAATATATTGTTTAGCAAAATACAATACTTATATGCAAAATATATATATATGTCTTTCTGCATTTTAAGTCTAATGCCTCTCTGGTAGGAGTGCTAAACTTCATTGTTGGCCTTTTGGAATCTAGGTTTGTCATTGAATTAAACAAGTTTTAAAGTCTTTCAAAGTTGTTTTTCTTTTTAGTGTTACCATTATATAAATTATTTCTCTAGTTCTGTTCATTTTTTTATCAGTTCATCTAGTTTCTTCTGAAATCATCCTTTTCACCATTTTTATTATATGGTAATATTTCATTACATTCATATGCCATAATTTGTTTGACTACTGTTTTTGCTTATTACAAAAAGAACTACTATAAATATATTTATTCATAAGGTTTTTTCTTCTTTCTTTAATCTCTTTGAGTGGAATTACTGGGTCAAAAGGTATATATAGCTTAATGACTTTGGGGGTGTGTGGGATAAAAATGCAACCCCCGATTCATTACTCAGAGAACTCTCAAAGTGAAGATTAGAAGTTTATTAAAAATCTCACAAAATTCTGGATGATAATTTTTCCCCGGGACAAGCCAGGGAGGAAAATGAGGCTGGCTTTTCTAGCTTGAACTGATGTCTTATAGGTAGAGAGAGTCACAGGTACCCAGGACCTGCCATTCTCCAGAACAAGATATTTCCTACTTGCTTATCACCACAATACTAGCTTACCGAGGCTTTGCTCATACCCAAATTTCAATACACATTTGGCCTGCCTGACATTGTTAACTTCACAGATATTTTCCAGACCTCTTGCAAATAGGACTCCCAGTTGAAAGTCTGGTCTGCCTTTGTTATTTAAAAAGCCATACAGTGTTTAGCAATTCCCCATGAAAAACCACATCACCCTGAGAATTCCTCAGTTTCTTCATCCCATTCAGGGGCATAGTTTTACATTGATTTCCAGAATGTGTGGACCAATTCACAATTTCACCCACAGTATGTTAATGTACCTGTTTTTCCAAGGTTCTATCAACATTTTTCATTTTTTTCTTATCATTGTTGCCAGTCTGATGGATATAAGGTGGAACCACATTAAAGTGGACCATGTCCTCTTTTCAACAATGAGATGATTCAGGCCAGTTCCAATGATCTTGTGATGAAGAGAGCCATCTACAAGCAGAGAGAGGACTGTGGGAACTCAGTCTGGATCACGACATAGGATTTTCTTTCTTTTTGTTGTTGTATGCCTGCATTTTGTTTTCTTTCTCATTTTTTCTGTTTGATTTGATTTCTCTTGTGCAGCAAGATAATTATATAAATATGTATACATATATTGGATTTAGCATATATTTTAGCATGTTTAACATATATTGGGTTGCTTGCCATCTAGAGGAGGGGATGGGGGAAAAGGGGAAATTTTGGAAGATAAGGTTTTGCAAGGGTCAGTACTGAAAAATTATCATGCATTTTTTGTTGTTTGCTTGCATTTTGTTTTCTTTCTTATTTCTTTCCTTTTTGATTTGATTTTTCTTGTGCAGCATATTTATGGAAATATGCATAGAAGAATTGTACGTGTTTCATATGTTGAATCACTTGTCAACTGAGGAATTGGGGATGGGGGGAAGGGAGGGAAAAATTAGAACACAGTTTTGTAGGGATGAATGTCAAAAATTATCCATGTATATATTTAGAAAATAAAAAGCTATAATTAAAAAAATTAAGTGGATCACGTCTAATGGCATATCAATATACCTTAGGCAACAATGTCATTGGGGCAGGAGAAGAGGATTCTGGGAAGATGGCAGAGTAGGTTGGTAAATTTCAAGCTCTCCTGATTTCCTCCATAAATAGAAGCATCTCAGGGCAAACATAAACTGAAATAGAGGTGAAAAATCAAGAAGACTTGGAGCAGAACAGAGGCCCTCCTAATACAACCTGAAAAGATTTTAAGAAAGATCCTGGCCCAGATTAATTCATGTGAGGAGCAAATACCTCTGGACTAGCTCTGCAGAAACATTAAGTGGGGAGCCCTGGGGCTGGCTGGATTAGGCTGGAGCTTCTGCAGGAACCACAGAAACTTTCACCTCTTGATTATTTGTGGAGTCGGGGTCTGGGTCAGGGAAGACTGAGGAAACCTCAGCTAATTGGGAAAATTAGCCCCCCCACCTCCCTGCTGTGCTGCAGGGACATGGCCCTGGGTAAAAAGAAACTAGCACACAGGTGAGTGCAGAAGCAGTGGGGCAGGATAGCTGCTGGCTGCAGGCATTTGCTGGAGGAGGGAGCTCTTAGTTTGGAGTTCCTGATCAGAGGGGAGAGCTAAGGTGAAGCCAGAAGCACATCCCCCCACCCCAGGATTAGAGGTGCTTAAACTAATATCCCTTATTGAAAAAAAAATGAGCCAGCAAAGAAGAAAGAACTCAACCATAGAAACATACTATAGGAACAGGGAAGACCAGGGTTCATCTTCAGAGGAGGACCCTGAAGTAAAATACAAAAAACAAAAAACAAAAAAAACCCCTTCTATTCCAAAGAGAAATGTGAAATGGCTCCCTGCCCAGAGAAAATTTATAGAAGAACTCAAAAAAGAATTTAAAAATCAAATGAGATATTGAGGAAAAAGGAAAACAAAACAAAGCACAAAAAAATCCAAGATTATCCAAAAAAAGTTAACCAACTAGAAAAGGAGATACAAAGTCTCAAAGATGAAAATAACTTTTTGAAAATTAGAATTAGGCAAGGGGAAGCCAGTGAAGCTATAAAAGACCAAGAAATAACAAAACAGATTATAAAGAATGAAAAAAATAGAACAGAATGTGAAGCATCTTATGAGAAAAATAGCAGATCTGGAGAATAGATCGAGATAAGAAAATATGAGTAATTGGACTGCTTGAAAGTTATGACCAATAAAAGGATCTTGACACAATTAATGCAAGAAATAATCCAAGAAATTTCTCCTGGAGTGATAGAACATAAAGGAAAAGTAGAAATAGAAAAAATCCACCTATCCCCACTTCAACAAGATCCTTTGTAGAAAACACATAGGAACATTATTGCCAAATTTTGAAACCCCCAGATTAAAGAGAAAATTTTGTAAGAAACAAGAAAAAAAATTCAAATACACTGGAGCTGCAATTAGGATTTATAAGACTTATCAATAGCCACAATAAAAGACCACAGATCCTGGAATCAAATCTATTGGCAATCAAAAGAAATAGGCTTGTGGCCAAAAATATCATATCCAGCAAAATTACCTATAATATTGTATGAGAAAAAATGGATATTCAATGAATTGGCACATTTTCAGGATTCTCTATCAACCAAACTGAATTTAATAGAAAATTTAACACATAAGAGCCAATATCAAAGATCAATTTCAAGGAATCCAACATGGACAAATTGTTTTTGTTTTTGTTTTTTCCATGGGAAATGTATATTTTATGTTTAAGATTTACATCAACAATAGGATTTTCAAAAGAAAGACTGGCAGAGTAAAAGAAAAAATAGAAATTATGTTATACACATAAGATCCAGAGAAAGATTAGACACAGAAGCATTAGAGGGGCAAGGAGGGCTTGTAGTTCTGAAAACCTGCTCACATCAGGAATGGATTTAATAGGCAACACTATACATATATATATATATATGTATATATATATACACACACACACATACTATAGCACCCTCCAAAATCTATAAAGAAATAAGGGGAGAGGAATGGGCAGACCAGGAAGCAAAGGGTGAAGGAAGAAGTCAAGGGAGGGATCCATGGGTGGGAGGAGGTTAAGTAATAGCAAGGCAAGTTAGGAGCAGAATTAAAGCAAAAGGTCAGCAAGGATAGGAGAAGTATGTATGTGTGTGTGTGTGTGTATCCACATATATACATGTAGATATATATAGATATACATATATCTATATATATCTACGTATACATATCCTTTCTTAACTGTAGTCTATTTGGGAGTTGGGGGGGATGAAAGGGGAAAAAAGAATAAAGTAAAAAAGATGAGTAGCAGAGAACAAAAGAACAATTTACAAGGAATTAAAGAAAAGATAGACACTCATGAATACAATTTCTTCTACATACACACGCACACTTTCTTGAATTGATATTTGTTGTTATATATTTTGAATCCTCCCTGATATTCTTCCAGGCACACAACAGTGTTCTCTTTTGTTTTGTTTCATTTTGTTTTGTGTTCCTTTTCTATTTATCTTTTTTTCTTATTCTGTTTCTTTAAATAAATAATTTAAAAAAAACACACACAATGTCGGGGCAGCTAGGTGGCACAGTGGATAGAGTACCAGCCCTGAAGTCAGTAGGACCTGAGTTCAAATATGATCTCAGACACTTAACATGTCCTAGCTGTGTGACCCTGGGTATGTCACTTAACCCCAATTGCTTCAACGGAAGAAAAAATGTCATTAGGAAATTGTAGCACAAAAGCATGATCATCTTTGAAGCCAGTGAAACTAGATTAGTGTAGCACATGTCCTGGAGCTACTCTCACAACTTTTATTTGCACTGGTCCCTAGAAGAATGGATGTTATAACCCCTCAGAATACTAGGGTTAACCCTGCTGAGTGGCTTTCTGGAATTATAGCTTATGAGTCCCAACTAGTGTGTCTCACCCACTGATTATCAATAAACATAAATTAGCCAAAGTTAGCTTTTCTCAAGAGATATTTACTAAGGGCATAGTGAGAACAATTAGCACAATATATTTCTCTAAGAATGCTGTACACAGTAACAGCAATACTATAAAATGATCAATTGTGAATGACTTAGCTGTTATTAGTAATGACAACTCTGAAGAACTTATGAAAAATGGTATGCATCCCCAGAGAAAGAATTAATACAAATTGAAGAACATTAAAAAAAAACTTTCTTTCTTTTTTGGAGGTTTTTATTTTGATCTATGTTTTTCTTTTACTACCTAATATGGAAATACTTTTTGCATGACCACAAATGTATAACCTATATAAAATTGCTTGCCTTCTCAATGGAAGTGGTATGGGAAGGGAGGGAGAAAATTTGGACTTCAATTTTTAAAATGAGTGTTGAAAATTGTTTTTACATGTAATTAGGAAAAGTAAAACACTCAATTAAAAAAACAAAAATAAATATTTCCCTAAAAGTCTATGACACATCTCTCCAGTACATATAGAGTACAAAAGAAAAAATTGTTAGAGAATACATGTGCCAAAGAAGTAACTTACAGCTGCTGATAGCTAGAATTTCTTTCTTACCCAACATGTGCAAAAATGTTTGTGGCAGCCCTTTTTGTAGTGGCAAGAAACTGGAAACTGAAAGGATGCCCATCAGTTGGAAAATGGCTGAATAAATCATGGTGTATGAATGTCATGGAATATTATTGTTCTGTAAGAAACGACCAGCAGGATGATTTCAGAGAGGCCTGGAGAGACTTGCATGAACTGATGCTGAGTGAAACGAGCAGAACCAGGAGATCATTATACACAGCAACAAGAAGACTATATGATGATCAATTCTGATGGACATGGCTCTCTTCAATAATGAAATGTTTCAAACCAGTTCCAGTTGTTCAATGATGAAGAAAGCCATATACCCCCAGAGATAGCCCTGTGGCAAAGGAGTGTGGATCCCAATATAGCATTTTCACTCTTTCTGTTATTGTTTGCTTGCATTTTGTTTTCTTTCTCAGTTTTTTTTCCCTTCTTGATCTGATTTTTCTTGTGCAGCAAGATAACTGTATAAATATGTATACATATATTGGATTTAACATATTTAACATGTATTGGATTACCTGACATCTAGGGGAGGGGGTGGGGGGAAGGAGGGGAAAATTTGGAACAGAAGGTTTTGTAAAGGTCAATGTTGAAAAATTACTCATGCATAAGTTTTGTAAATAAAAAGCTTTAATTAAAAAGAAACAGGAAAAAAAAGAATTTCTTTCGTCCCATTTATAGTTCTCATGAAGTTCCTCATAGATGTTATATAGATTTCTGCTAGGCTTCTTTTAAAAGTCCTGAGATTTTTTCCTGGTGTATCTATCTAGTTTGTCCTCAGGTTCGTGATGCAGATGTTTTTGGCAACCACTACTGTTCCAGGGACAATTCTGAGACACCTATAAGAAGTTCAAATTCCTCTGACAAAGTCATTCTCTGGGCAAGGAGGCTGGAGTGGGGGGGGGAAGGAGGGGAGAGGAGATAGAGGGTCTCCTCACTCTCCACCTATATCCTCTCCAATAATCCTCTTTCAGGTATTTGACTGAGATTGCTTTCTTCCAGTTGAGTGCCTTATTCCAAACTAATTTACTATTTTAATCCAAACCTTGAAAGCATGACTGACTCTTCAATCAATCCTAATTGACCTCATCTGTAGCATCATTTCTTTACATCCAATGGCTGGAAGTATTTTGCTCTTTCCAAACTGATTGAGGAGTTTTCATACCTAATTTACTGCCTTTGATTGATAGATTTAATGGAGGGATTCTCAGTGGTGTAATTAGTTTAAGTAGGGTGGAGAGATTGATTGTTTCAATCAACACCTATCTTTGCATGCATAAAAAGGGATAAAAGTTAAAAAGATCATAATAATAAGAGCAGGAAGATATTTCAGAGGCCATCTAGCACAACTCTCACATTTCAGGAATGGGGAAACTTATTGTGATTTCTACTGTAGCACAATGGCCCCATTATTACTGAGGGATGAGTGCCAAAGGAGGTTTTGGGAGAACCACATTGTAAAATTGTAGGCCCAGAATTTGCAGCAATCTCACCAAAGGGATACAGAAATAAAAACATTAGGAGGGCCAGACTTATACAGTTATTGACAGCAATGCTGCCCTGTCAGGCAGTTCACATATAAAGGAGAGGCTACCAATGAGTAAGTTAGTACCTGATCTCTGTTCAGCTTAAAGTGATCTGCAGACCATGCTAGGAAATTTCACTCAGTTCCAGCATTCGAAACTCCTTGGCATTTTGGAAATCTTGTTGGATTTTTCAAACTATGTCTTTATATCTTCTGAAGAAAACATTGTTCATTTCCCTCCCTGAAGTCTTAACTTCCCTTTCTGATCTCATCCATGAAATTGGGAACCCCAGCCACTAGGTTCTCAGTCACCCCAGCCCTTCTGCCTTTGCTCTAATACCTAGTTTTCCATTTCTTATATATTGTATATTATTTTATATATTATATACATATACATCTTATTATTATAAGTTATATAAAAGTTATAGTTCAAGGGAGTGACTCACTCGCCTTAACTGTCACATGAATTCATAAAAGGATTGAAGTCTTTAGCCTAATATAAAGATGGTTTTATTAGATTTATATCTTGATTTTATGTTCATTATTATATTCACATATTGAAAAAAGTATGGGATGTTGGTTTGATATGATCCCACAAAATCACTGGTGAGGAGGAGATTCCATTTTTCACTGGCAGTTCTACTTGATTTTGACTCCTCCAAACAACATTCTCCCCCCCCCCACCTCCCTTAAACTGAGCACCTGAAATCTTGTCACCATGCTGACTGACTCAAGTTTTGACTAAGTGTCACACCTTCTCAACTTACCCTTAGTGTCCTCCCTTTTCTGACTGGATAGCTGAAGGGCAAAGAATTAAACTTCTTCCCATGCTTTCCCTTATGATGGATTCACAAAGTTTCCTATCAGCATCTCTACTTAGCACATAGTAGGTACTTTTAAAATGTTTATTGAATTGAGTGGAGTCCCGTACTCTATACAAATGCTGAAGCTTCTAGGTAGTCTTTTAAAAAATTCCCAAATGGTAAACTTTGCAGCTTATTTAACTGCAATAAAGATTGAAAAACTATGAAGAATGCTAATGAGGTCACCACTACTATTGGAAATTATGGACATGATTCTTAAATTAAAATGTGAATTTATATCTAATTGGATTCATATGAGATAAATTAACTAATTCAACCTACAGCTATTGTATTTCAACAGAGTAAATATGATACCTTGAAATGTCAGTTTTCTGATTTCTTTTTAAAAACTAATCAGTTTGGGACAGCTGGGTGGTAGAGTGGATAGAGCACCAGCCCTGAAATCAGGAGGACCTGAGTTCAAATATGGACTCAGACACTTCCTACCTGTGTGACCCTGGGCAGGTCACTTAACCCAAATTGCCTCAGCCAAAAAAAAGTAAAAATAAAAAAATATATAAAATATGTTTAAAAAAAACTAATCCGTTTGATCATATCCTAGGAAAAATCAGCTAAAGAATGATTTTAAGAACTGCTATCTCTCAGTTTTGCCAGTTATATAAAAGGTAAATTCTTGTCCCCAGTAACTGGGAAAAAATGCATATAAGAAAATGGTATGGTCCCACTGTAAAGAATACTGAACTTGGAATCAAGAGAACTGAGCTCCCTAAGCATCTTCAATGCAGAGAAAGTACTTACATTCAAGACATTCTTCACAGGGAATTTCCTATTTAGAGGAACTCATAGATTCAAAGAATGAAATAAAATAAAATAATGAGAATTATTTACATATACATTGAAAACATCTTCTCTCTTTTTTTTTTTGGAAGCAGTTGGGGTTAAGTGACTTGCCAAGGGACATACAGCTAGGAAATATCTGAGGTAAGGTCTTTCTGTTGCCAGGGATGCTCTATCCATTGTGCCATCTAGCTTCCCCAAAACATTCTTAATGAGGATATCAGGAGGGAATAGCTAGGTTTTGACAAGTAATATTCCACAGCAAACAGTATGCTTATTATTATACATTTGACTGAAAGATTTAGAGAATACAAGATTCCATTCTGCTTATTGTTTTGATTGTGCCTTTTAATAGGAAAAAAAGCACTGCCTAAAGATTCTCTTCTAGTAAGATATCTCCCATCCAATTACTTGATTCCTTGAAAGTTATAACAGTAGATATAACTTTGATCAATAACTCTCTGAACATAAAAATAAGGCAAAACATACAACAGTGAGATATATACTCACCAAAAGTGCTCATCCCTATAGATAGAAAAAATTGAGTATAGAATCCAAGTGGAAAAACAATTCCCTCCAGATGCTCCATATTCCAGAATGTAATGTCAAGTCCTATATCATGGTAGATCTTCCTAAAAGAACTCTGTGACTCCTCAAAAGGGTTTGACTCAACTATTAACAGAGGAAAAACTAAATGGATGAATAATGTATATGTATTACCCAGGTTATGTGATATGCAATTTGATAAAGAACTTGTCTACAGTATGGATTTGAGACAGGCAATATAAATAGATAGCAATTCAGGTTCAGAATTAGACAAGAAATCCTTCTCTTAAAACAAGTTGGGTTACCTTCAATAATAATTTAAACTAGCATTTAGATAGCAACTACTATGTGCCGATATTTGTAAAGATCGGCACATAGTAGTTGCTATCTAAATTATCTCATTTAAATATCATCTCATTTTGTTCTTTACAATACACCTGTGAAGTAGGTGCTATTATTATCTCAATTTTACAGTTAAGTAAACTGAGACAAATGGAGATTAAGTGCCTTGCCCACAGTCATGCAGCTCGTAAGTATTTGAGGCAGGATTTGAACTCAGGTTTTTCTAACTCCAAATGCAGTATTCTGTCCACTGTACCACTTAGCTGTCTTCAGGCAATGGCAAAGTTACCTTAATGATCTCAAGTTTCTTCCAGAAACAAATTTTTTAATTTGAATGTTCTAACTGGTGTTATTTTATACCTACTTGTTATAGGATACTACAGTGTCCAAAGAAATCAAATGCCTATCACATAATGGGCAATAGAGAGGAACATGCTGAATGTATATTATATATATATATATACATATATATATATATATATATATGTTGTAACACATAATCAATAAGAAACTCCAAAGTAGAATTGAAGTAAAGAATGTCATTGGGGAAATACATGATATGATGAGGCTGCTAAATGACATAGTGGATAGAACACTGGATCTGGAGTCAGAAAATCCTGAGTTCAAATCCAGTCTTAGACATTAATTGTCCTACCTTGGCAAGTCAATTAAGCAACATTTACCTTGTTTTCTCATTTGTAAAATCTGGATAATAATAGCATCTACTTCCTAAGGTTCTTGTGAGAATAAAATGAGATAATATCTATAAAATGCTTTGCAAACCTTAAAATGCTGTATCAATGTTTGCTATTATTACTAGTATTATTATCATCATCAAAAAAATAAGATAGGCTCTTTATATGGTGAGAGTGAGGGATTACTGGTAGCTGCCCAGGTGCTCTCCTAATAAGTGGAAACTTATGTCACAGTTAATAGGAAGGCATGGACAAGAAAACCCAAGACTGGTAGGCAAAGATGAGCCTCAATCTGAAATAATGGAGGAAATGCCCAGATCAGTGAAGGAATGGATCCATTTGAGTATTTGAGTTGGGAAGGTGGAGTAGTGATTGCAATAGAAAGGGGCAGGTAGGTAGGATAGAGCACCATCCCTGAAGTCAGGAGGACCTGAGTTCAAATCGAACCTCAGACACTTAACACTTCCTAGCTGTGTGACCCTGGGCAAGTCACTTACCCCCAATTGCCTCAGCAAAAAAAAAAAAAAAAAAAAAAAAAGGAAAAAAAAAGAATACATGGGGGGTAGCTGGGTGTTTCAGTAGAGCACTCCAACCATGGAGTCAAGAGGGTCTGAGTTCAAATCCAGCCTCAGATACTCAACACTAACTGTGTGACCCTGGACAAGTCATTTAACCTCTATTGCCTTGCCAAAAAAAGAAAAATGCATAATAGAAGCTTCTTGTGAGCAGGAAGGTGGATTTTTTTTGTGTGTTGTTAATGTTGCATTCCAAGCCTAGTACAGTACTTTATAAAAACTAAGTCCTCAATAAATTTTTGTTTATTTGGAGGGAAAGGGAAAAGAACAAGCATTTATAAAGTAACTACTATATGCCAGGCGTTATGCTAAAGGTTTATAAACATTACCACACCTTATTCTCACAAGTAGACATTCAGATTTTATAGTTGAGAAACTGAAACAGAGAGAGCTTAAAGGATTTACTCAAGGTTACACAGTCAGGGAATGTCTGAGGTAGAATTTGAACTCAGAATTTCCTGACTCCAGAGCCGGTGCCTATACGTTGCACATACCCCCACCCTCTCCTGATGAATTGAATTGCCTAAGAAATGGACCCTCAGTGGACAAAAGATCCAGTTCTCAGCACCCCATAACTTGGCCAGTGGATGTTGACTCTAAATTCATCCAGAAATAATTGGTTTCACTTTTAAATGATTTCTTGACTTTTGGATCCAAATGCATCATAATTTCTCTTGCTTTTGGTGAGATCATTCTGATTCAGAATAAAACATTCCAGTCTTTCATAAGTGGGGCTGATTCTGAATCAAAATGTCAGCCCTTTATGAATAAGGGAAATTATTGCTAATAGACTTGCTTTTCATTCCTGAATGACTTAAGCCTATGTTGAGAGTCTTCCAGCTGATCTCAAATTGCTATTACCCCAATTAGTGTGAAAATATTTGAATATTTCAAATGCCTCCATCATTTCTTCTCTTTTTTGTGGCCCAGGATTTGGGGGATTATTTAGGGTATGAGAAGACCTTTATTATGAAGATTGGTACTATGTTTATTCACTACTTCCCTCATCTTTTTCTAAACATAATTCATCTTAAACTATTCTAAGGTTTTCCCTTTTTCAAAATCTGTCTGAAGAAAGAAAACACTGTTGCAACCCTCAATCTTTCCTTTCATATCTTCCCTTCTGTCTTCTCAAGCACCATTCTACACATAATACTCCCCAAACAGTCTTTCTTCCTCACTTCCTTTCCTTCTATCCCCTCCTTTTCTATCAGGGATAGGATGAATGATAAAAAGAATTTGCCCAGTCTAAATATCAAAAATATTTGGGGAATTTCTTACTGAGAGGAAGAAAGATGATCAAAAAGGAAAAAATGACCTGGGAGGGACCAATGCTCTATCGCTGTGTTGGTTAGGACTGCTAAACAAAAAAGTTAAAAATATGTTGATTATGCTAAGTTATGTTTTAATCAAGTCAACTTCTTCAAGGAGTAAGTAAGCTGATGAAAAACCAGTTTGACTGGTATGGTCCCAATCTCTAGGATGATGCATGGGAGGTATGTCTCCAGTCTCCAGGATGATTCATATATGCTAAGACACAAATGACCTAGAGACTGGGCAATATCCTCCCTTTCCAAACCATTTACTAACTGTGGCACAGAGTGAAGTTCCCTATGTCTCTTTCCTTATTCCCTAATGAGGAGAACAACTCAGATATTTCATTGATTTCAATGATCCACACTACACTAACTACCTTGTCCTATGGATAAAGTGGGACTCCCTGTTAGTTTTTTGTCTAAACTCTGGGTAGGTTTGAGTCCTGGGTGACTAGAAGCCCATACTGTGAGTGCATCTTGTTTTATCTCTGAGTTAATAGTTTATTCTTGGAGCTGGAACACTGGTATATGTTATAACTAATATTGGCATTTTAAAAAATTCAATAGTATTTAATTTTCCAATTATATATAGTTTTCAACATCCACTTTTGTAAGATTTTTGAGTTCAAATCTTTTCTCCCTCTTTCCCTTACCTCTCCCTTCCCCAAGACAGCAAGCAATTTGATACAAATTATAAATGTACAATCAATTTTTAACATATTTCCATATTAGTCATTTTGACTAATTTTGTGAAAGAAAAATCAGAACAAAAGGGAAAAACTCTGAGAAATAAAAATCAAACAAACAAAAAAGTGAAAATAGCATGCTTATTTGGCATTCAGTCTCCATAGTTTTCTCTCTGGATGCAGATGGTATTTTCCATCCCTATTTGAATTGTCTGGGATCAATATATTGCTGAGAAGAGCCAAGTCTATATAATTGATCATCATATAATCTTGCTGTTAGTGTGTATAATGTTTTCCTCATTCTGCTCAATTCACTTAACATCAATTCATGTAAGTTTTCCCAGGCTTTTCTGAAATCAGCCTGCTCATCATTTCTTATAGAACAATAACATTCCATTGCATTTATATACCACAGCTTATTCAGTCATTCTCCAATTGATAGGCACCAACTCATTTTCCAATTTCTTGTGATATTGGCATTTCTTTTCAACTATGTCTATCATCCTTATGTAGCAGTGTTGCTCCTCCAGAACATTCCTTTCCCCTTTTGTTTTTCAGAGTGGTAACATTCCATTGGAAGAGATGAAAGCTCCACCAGCTAGAGAAAAATCCTAAACATACTGATTTCATGGCCTTTCTTCTTTTTTAAATAGTATTTTATTTTCCCCCAATTACATGTCAAGACAATTTTTAGCATTCATTTAGCAACATTTTGAATTCCGATTCTTTTCTTCCTCCCTCCCTTTGCTGCTCCTTTTCCTAAAAAGGTAGACAATTTGATATATTTCATGTCCTCTTAATCATTTTGAAATTCAGTTTCCTAATCAGCAAAATGGTCATAGTAATGCCAGTAGAACCTACCTCACACGAGTTATTAAAAGAATCAAGTGAAATGATGTATAGAGAAGCCTTCAGAAACTCTGAAATTCTAGATAAATGTCAGCTATTTATAGTAGATTTCCTTAAGGAGAACTGAAAGAAACTGTTGGTTATTCACCTTTGCCTTTGTATCCCCTGCAACCAGAATTGTGCCTTGAACAGAGAAGACATTTGAGATACTTTTGCTGAATTAAATTGAAGGGACAGAGAGATTGCTTTCAGAAGGCACTACAAGAAGGGAATCCTTTCCCTGCAACACATGTTTCTAACAACACCAAATGTTATTGAAACATATACCCCTCATTTACTTCTGGAGTTTTGATTTTAGCTTAGTTTTAGCAGAAAACTGTGTATCTCAAGAAGACATCTGTCTCCCCACTGACATCATCTTCTTCATTTGCTGATTGCCACTTTATATTCCTCAACAAACTGGAGACCTCACATGGATTGATTCATCGAGGAATTTCTATTGCTTTGTGCCAGGTCAAATTTCCTTGTTTGGAAAAATAAAATTACATTTTCTTACAAACTAAACCTTAGGCACTGACATTTGTTGTGCTTATTTATGCATCAAATACTTGCTAAGAGTAAAATTACCCATATATGAAAGTTCAAACAGCTAGGTCCTGTGTATGAGTAAAAGTAGAAAATTAATTAATTTAAAGGGAATATTTATTTTGTTTTAGAGGAATTATTTTACTTTATGCTAGTATAATTCCCCCTTTTTCCAGTCTGCTTTCTACCAAATTGCCAAATGACACTTAAAAAAATAAAAACAAAATTCTTTACTATTAATCTTTTTAGGAGAAGCAGTATGATATAGTAGAGAGAGGACTAGTTTGGAGTCAGAGAACCAGGTTTGGAATTCCAGTTCTTGGGCTGACTGTATGATCGGGCAAAATCATTCAATCTCTTTGGGCTTAACTTGACATAAAGTTCGATTGATTCAGGAATATAACATTTGCTCACTCATGTCAGTAACCATAGTCACTATAAAAATCCCTCAACTTCCAGAGAGACCACCATGCTTCTTTGCCTTGGATAACAGGTTGGTATCTTAAGTATCAAAGCTAGAAAAGAGATCTTCAATGGTGATAAAATAGGGGAAGGGTAGTGTTGAACTGGTCATTCTCTCTCTCTCTCTCTTTTTGAGGCAATTATGGAAAAATTGCCTAGGGTCACACAGCTAGTAAGTGTTTGAGGTCATATTTGAACCCAAGTCCTCCTCATTCTAGAGCTCATGCTCTATACACTGTACCATCTAGCTGCCTCCTTATGTAGGCATATGTAGGCATCTAATCTCTTAAATTCCCTTTCAACACTATCATATGAACCAATTTTTTTTTAATATCTGAATGGGTCTATTTACCACCCCATTCCTAAAGCTCTATTTACAACATTTTCCATTTCATTTGTAAGAAAATGTTGATGATTGTAGCAATATAAGAGACCTGACAATTTTAAGCCTCTATAATCTATAAAACAGACTGACTGTGTAATAACCTGTTATCATTTCATGTCTTAACATATTGCCCCTCCTGAGTTCTGCCACTTGCAAAGAAATTGATTTTTTTCTATTATAGTCCATTTTATACAGAAAAGACCCCTTGCCCTACCCCAAGATAGTTAGTCCTGGATGCAATACCAACAATATCTTTATCCTGCCATCAGTGTAAAGAGCTTCAATTTTGTAACTGGATTAATTTAGAAATTTCTGTTTTGGCTTTCTTGTAACATTATGTGAGAATATATCTTCATCTGAGAGATGCTAGTTTTGTCATTGTTCAATTCCATTCATGCTGACTCTTTGTGATCCCATTTGGGGTTTTCTTGATAAAGATACTGAAGTGATTTATCACTTCCTTCTCCAGCTCATTTTACAGATGAGGAACTGAGGCAAATGGGTTAAGTGACTTGTCCAGAATCACACAGCTAGTAAGGACCTGATGCCAGATTTGAACTCATCAAAATGAGTCTTACTGATTCCAGGTCCTATATGCTGTGGAATCTAGCTGCCCTTTACTCTTCTGTGGAGAATACATAAAACTTCCCCTTAATGAAAAGTCTGTGCTGGAAGCATTGCTCATCTGGGTTCTCAAGGTCTACTTCTCTTTATTGTCAGTTAACTGTCTCTTGAGTCAAAAGTCTGTTCTTGTCTGCTTCCTTTTTTGAGTGCTTGCTTATCTGTGCCTACTTGTCTCCAACTGTTGTATGGATTATTTCTTTTTAAATAAGTAACATGCTGGGGGGGCAACTGGGGGGCTTAGTGGATGGAATGCTGGGCCTGAAATAAAAGACTCATCTTCCTTTTTTTTTTAAAAAAAATAACTTTTTATTTTTCAAAATACATGCAAAGATAGTTTTCATCATTCACCTTTACAAAACCTCATGTTCCAAATTTTTCTCCTTCCTCCCACCCCAGACAGCAAGCAATCCAATATAGGTTAAACATGCAGTTCTTCTAAACATATTTCCATATTTATCATGCTGCACAAGAAAAATCAGATCAAAAGGGGGGGGGGAATGAGAAAGTTAAAAAAAACTAAGTAAGTAAACAACAACAACAACAAAGGTAAAAATATTATGTTGTGATTCACATTCAATCCCCATAGTTCTCTCTCTCTATGCAGATGGTTCTGGAATAAGTCTACTGAAATTGGCCTGAATTACCTCATTGTTGAAAAGAGCCATGTCTGTCAGAGTTGATCAACACATAATCTTGTCTTTGCGGTGAACAATGTTCTTTTGATTCTACTCACTCCACTTAGCATCAATTCATACAAGTCTCTCCAGGTCTTTCTGAAGCCATCCTGCTGGTCATTAGAACAATAATATTCCATAACATTCATATACCATAATTTATTCAGCCATTCCCCAACTGATGAGCACCCACTCAGTTTCCAATTTCTAGCCACTACAAAAAGGGCTACTACAAACATTTTTGCACATGTGGATATTTTTCCTTTTTTTTATAATCTCTTTGGGATATAAGCCCAGTATACAGACACTGCTGGGTCAGAGAGTATGCACAGTTTGATAGCCCTTTGAGCATAGCTCCAAATTGCTCTCCAGAATGGTTGGATCAGTTTACAACTCTACCAACAATGTATTAGTGTCCCAGTTTTCCCACATCCCCTCCAGCATTTATCATTATCTTTTCCTACCATTTTAGCCAATCTGAGAGGTATAAAGTGATATCTCAGAGTTGAGATTCATCTTCCTAAATTAAAATCTAGCCTCAGTCACTTACTAGTTGTG
Source organism: Myrmecobius fasciatus (assembly GCA_023553655.1). Classification (NCBI taxonomy): domain Eukaryota; kingdom Metazoa; phylum Chordata; class Mammalia; order Dasyuromorphia; family Myrmecobiidae; genus Myrmecobius; species Myrmecobius fasciatus. The sequence goes on along the minus strand of JAJPUD010001505.1, from coordinate 269,748 downwards.
TGACCCAGGTAAAACACTTAAACCTATTTGCCTGGATTTCCTCATGTGTACAATGAGCCGAAGAAAGAAATGGCAAACCACTCCTGTATCTTTGCTGAGAAAACCCTAAAAAAGGCATGAAGAGTCCTCTTCTACTGATAGCACTTCTTTTGATCAGATCTTAGGCTTTCTACCTCAAATATGAGTGTGTGGAGAATCAAATCCCCTTCCCCATCCCTTTAAGTTTACTTTTGATTAGGGCATTCTGTTGCTGTTCAGCTGTTTTTCAGTCATATATGATTCTCAATTCTTCATGACTCCATTTGGGGTTTTCTTGGCAAAGATACTAGAGTGCTTTGCCATTTGCTTCCCCAGCTCATCTGACAGATAAGGAAACTGAGGCAAACAGGGTTAAGTGACTTGCATAGGGTCACATAGCTAGACAGTGTCTGAAGCTGAATTTGGTCTTCCGGACTCCAGGTCCACTATGGTACCACCTAGCTGCCCTTCAGGCATTCTGTAATGCTTTACATTTCTTTGAAATACTCATGATAACTCATTGTCTCTTGAGTTCCACTCCTGATTTTCTGGATTTTCTTTTCTATACCATAGCAGCCTTCTTCCCTTGGAAGTTCATTCCACACTTATGGCCTCTTCCTCTGAATGGTTGGTTTTCCCAAGAACTTCAATTTTACGAAAAATGCCCAAGTCAACTATGTCATCATTCCTCTTGGGTTCAATTTCTGCCTTTCCAAACTTTCTCTACCATGTTCCCAGTTTCTTTTCCTTCTTCCTCCCACTCTCCTGCTTTTCAGCTTCCTTTTATAAGTTATTTCCCCCCATTAGAATGAAAGCACCTTGAGGGCAGGGACTTTATTCTTGGATTTGTATTGTCAGGACTTAGCTCAGTGCTTGGCACACAGTAGGAGCTACAAATGCTTATTCCATTCCCCCCTCTTCCATGGTGTACCTGAGAATTTTTACAGTCATCATTGCCATATATCTATTAAAAGCCTGCATCTATTCTTTCTCATCCAGTCAGCAATAGCCTTAACTGAAGCAGTTGGTCACGGGAGCAGAGTAGAATGAATCTGTCTTTCTCTACCAACACAATCTAATTAATCCTGCCTGTCTTAAGAATGGTTCTAGAATTGCACATGTTTAACCTATATTGGATTATTTGCTGTCTAGGGGAGGGGGAAGTAGAAGAGGGAGGGAGAAAATTTTGGAAGATGAGGTATTGCAGGGGTGAATGTTGAAAATTATCTTTGGGTGTATTTTTCAAATAAAAAGCTATTATTTTTTTAAAAAATAAAATAAAATCTGGGCCTCTAAAAAAAAGAAAAGGAAAAAAATGATTCTGAAGGAAAGGTACAAATTTAAATTCTAGCCTTGTAGTCGATCTTGTTCTTAAAGAAACAGCAGGTGGCACTGGGGAGCTAGGTAGACTGAAGTGTCAATTACTAAATCAGTAGATTTACTAAACAGACTCATAGAACTTATCCTCCCTTTATATGGACTAATCTTCCTTAACAGCCTATTCCCCTGTCAGGGTATAGCTCTCTCTTTTCCAATAATTCAATATCCTTCTCGTCACCAGGAAGGCTGGCTTGCTTTTCCAAACAAATGACCACTGTCACTGGAAAGTAAATTAACAATGCCCAAAGCTTGTTCCCATTGTGGCCTGAGGTACTTGCTTATCATCTCCTGATTAAATGAGGTATCTGGGTTCTAGATTCTGTACCAGTTCAAAAAACCAATCCTCCCATTTTGCCTAAATGTCCCCAAGCTCTCAGACTGAGTTAGGGAAGATGTTAGGGAGAATCTGCATCCTTCTCCTTTTGCAGATAATTAAGCACTAAATAAAATAACAAAAGCTCAAGTATGGTAGTTAATGATTCTGTTTTTCACTCCACTTCATTGTCTATACTCTAGAACAGCCCCTCCTGCTTTGCCCTGTTATGGCTCTCATTCTTCCCTAAAAGAACCCCAAACTGCTTTTGCAATTTGGTATTTGGATACTTCTCACCTTCACTTCTTATCTGGAGATCATTATGCTCTGACACCAGGATATTTCTCTTTTTCAACCCATTCGTAATTTTCTATCAGCTGGATCTTTTTACTTTGACTGTTGATTTTTCTTAACGGTTTTTTTTTTTTTAATTAAGAGCTGATTCTGATTTTTATACTCCATCAACTCTTGCTATTGTTCAGCTGTTTCACTGATGTCAGACTCTTTGTGACCCCATTTGAGGTTTTCTTGGCAAAGAATGTCTTGCCATTTCTTTGTGCAGCTCATTTTGTGGATGAGAATACCGAGGTCAGCAAATTTAAGTGACTTGCTCAGGGTCACATAGCTAGTAAATGTCTGAGGCTGGATTTAAACCCAAGAAAGGTCTTTCTGATTCATTTCTATAAGGTCTATGAGGGGTTAGGTGTCCATAGATATTGTCAAAACAGGATGAAAGATGGGGTGAAGTATCTTGTTAGAATATTTCCAATCAATTACCATGGGGATCAAGAAACTGGCTAATCAACAAATTCCTGAAAAAGAGGCCCAGGCTTAAACTGGACCAAACCGGCTAGGGTTAATGACAGGACACAAGCTTTTTGACATATGGAATGGGCAAATAAAGAAGATTGTAAATCAGACCAATTGTAATTAATTCTGACTGTAAATATGACTAATTTTAATCTTGAAGGGAAAGGTAAGGAACCAAAATAACAGTATGAAGCTTGCTCCTGATTCTGCATTCAGTGTGTCCTCTTTGGAAGGACAACTGCTTCTCAAAAACAAAAACAAACAAACAAACAAAAAAAACCTGAATAAAGAATTCTTCTTGCACTTTAAAAGACAATTGATTGTAACACTACTCCTGGACTAGCTTGTAACTGGGAGCATCTCATCATCAGCTTACTCCTTGATCCTGCTGTGTTTCACAGAGCCTTTTGATAACAATTACTCTGTCCACTGTACCACTTAACTGACCTGTATTTAACTACTTATTAATATTTTTGCAAATCATGTTGTATTTTTAAATGTACTTGTTGTCTTCTCCGTTAGATTAAAAGACTTGTGAATAAGAATTATTTCATTCTTTGAATTTTTATTCCTAGCACCTAAAGTAACACGGACTACCCTGGCTCTCACTGCCTGAAAGACCAGGGATGTTGTAATTTTCTTGTCCCCTAGAGTTCTCCATACCCTGAAGGGGATTTGGGGTGATGGAATCTAATCTCTCTATCATTGGCTCCAACTCCCATTGATGATGTTCACCCAAGTGTAGAGCTGCTTCTTTATACCCCAGTTCCATTTAACCAATGATCTTTGGATTAGATTTTACAAAGAAATATTTACTTCAAAACAATCACAAATATGCAAACTTATTCCATAAGACTTGGGGATCATGATACATATATTCTTCCTTCCCATACCAACTCACACTCTGAGGATAGGAGGTAGAAGAGGGCATTAAGTTCATTGCCTAGCTCTGTTCCTTCAGAGCATAGTCCCAGTTTTCAAGTCCCAGACTCCAGGGACTCTGGCTTCTTAGGGCTTCTTCCTTCTGGCTGGTTGGATTCAAGATTCCCATTATATTTGCCCTTGAAATTGAGAAAGACAATGAAACAGAACAAAAACAAAGACCCTGAGGCCGTTTTTTAGACCCAGTAAGACAAGAGGAGAGGTAAAGTAGTCACATGCACTTTAGTACATGGCATCTGCATTATAGATGAATTGTAATCTTCACCCTTTATCTTCACCTTTACTTGATCAGGAAAGACCCAGTGGGAAAGAAAGCAATTGAATCAGTCTTCCCAGTTTTAAAGATACAGGCTGGTCTGGCTAAGCAGCCAATCAGAGGCCATTCCACACCCATGAGGTAGGGGAACTCAGGGAAGCAGCATGTTAGGCAGCCTGGGCATTCTGGAAGGACAAATCCCTTTATTCTAGCAGAGTGCCTGGCACATAGTAGGTGCTTAATAACTATTTGTTGATTGAATGATTGGTATTGAAATATTTTTTCCTCCAATACCTTACCAATGCTTAGAACTCTATTTTAGACTAAATTGTCCCCTTAGTCTTTAGATTTTTAGGCCCTGGATAGCAGGCTATACCCCCCTTCCTATGCTAGGCCCTGTTTAGCAGGCCATACCCTCTCCTTCCCCCCCATCCCCTTTTTCATTTGTGCAATTAGCTGGAAAATTGAGTTTAAAAAGAAAACTTTAAACCTTGACACCCAATTCCCCTTCGTTGTGACACAATGAAGGATAGAAAAGAAAAACAGTCTCCAGGTGCTTGCCTCTCTTTCTTCCCTGTACAAAAACTACCCTGGGAATAGAACTATTGTCAAGGACAATCTTGTGTCCTGCAGTTATGCCTTCGTTATAGTCCTTTCTATCCAAGAATGATCCTACTCCCTTGTCTGAGAGGTCCTGAGCCACAATCTCCAAGCTGTAAATACCAAGGTAACTCCTCTCTCCCTGATCTCTCTTTGAAGTAAAGATAACAACAGCTGCAAGACTAATTGCACTCTTTCTTCTGTATTTTGCTAAAAAAAAACCTTATTATGGACAGAATACTTTGGAAGTATATTCCCATTTCAGTCAGCAAGTTTGAACTCTCCGCATTAATGATTAAAAACAATCTCTTCTCGCCTCAGTTTCTCTGGTATTACAAGACTTCATGAAGCTCTGACCCCACAATAATTTGGTCTCTCATCCTGAATTTATCATTTTGGTTCCACCTTTGTTAGCAGATATTTAACTGAATTTAGCCAAAGAGATCTAAGGACCAATAGGAATCAGAAACTTTTCCTTGTTTTCATCAAGGAATCTACTCTAAGTAAATTGTCTTCCTGTGGCTGAACTCCTTTCCCAAGGGGTGATACCAAAAATTACATGCTTTTACAACACTACATTCCTCTCTTACCCTGGAACCCTGTCCCCAAATAATCGGGTACAGTCAATTTTCCACATTATACCTGAGATCTGTTATCTGCTGCTTTTCAGAATACAGTTTTAGGGACAGCTGGTGGTGCAATGGATAGAGCACCAGCCCTGAAGTCAGCAGGACCTAAGTTCAAATCTGGCCTCAGACACTTAATACTTCCTAGCTGTGTGACCCTGAGCAAGTCACTTAACCCAACTGCCTCAACAAAAAAAAACAGAATACAGTTTTATGTTAAAGATCTCAGTACTGCCATTTAGGGAGAAATTCTGAGAACATGACACAGATTCATGATTTTAGGATTAGTGGGAGAAAAGGATTTCCTCACAAAGTGGTTTGTCATTTAATTTTGGTTCCAATTATTGCTATAAATCCTATCTTTTCAACCCCCAGTACTATGTATCTAGTGGTGTCCAAAACAATTACTAGCTGATTTATGTGCTACACTTGAGTTGTGCCCGACATCTCCTGCAGATATTTGATAACTTTTTTAGGTTTTATAGCTCTTTACCATGTGACCAAAATCTTTCCCTTCTTTCACTTTCTATGACAAACTGCCTAAATTATTATAAACTGTCTTGAACAGTCAGAAAAAAGGTATTTACATACCTTTGGCAAGGTAGGAAAATGGTTTCTTCCTACATTCAACAATCATGTCCCAATCCCTCCGTCCTCCCCCACGCCACAACCTCTCCATGTTACTGCTGCTCATCTGAGGCTTTTAGCTTTGACTGTGACACATGGTTTATCACCAAATAATTGACTGTGTTATGAAGATTGGACTTTCCTGGCATCAAAAATACATGAATTAGTAAAAAAAGAAATACTTAAGAAGGAAACAAGTATTTCTTAAGGCACTTATTATACTATACACACTATGGTAAGTACTTTACAATACCCTCTCATTTGATCCTGACAATGATCTGCTATAATTATTCACATTTTATAATGGAGAAAACTGAGGCAGACAGAAAACATGTGACTTGCCCAAGATCACAAAGTTAGGAAATATCTGATATTCCTGAACTCTAAACTTAGGTCTTCATCTACTGCACCACTGGGCTACCTATTAAAAAGCATCTTTCTTTGTACCCACTACACACTAGTTCCAAAGCAGAAGTTTATTTTACCTTCCATTAGTCCCAGATTTGCTGTTCTTTAATTGCTTTCTATATGTCAGTCTTATTTTCTCAACAAGACTACAGACTTGGTGAGATTCCCCTATAGGATCTTAGTTCTCTGCAACTGGACGCTTTGAGAGTGCAACAGCTGGCTGATGATTCTTTAGGAAACATAATTCTCAACAATATTGTTGTTTCTGGAATCACTGTTCATCCATTGCTCCTTCCCTTCCAGCTCCCTTCCCCATCCAACTCTTCCTGCTCATTCTAACAGCCCCCTGCTTTGATGGCCATTTCCTCAGTCTTTGCCCTCTGGAGAGCCCTGTCCATGAGCTACATAATAGGATTGTGGACTTCAGAGTAGGCAATCTACTCCAATCTTTTCAGTTAACCAATATGGAGCAAAACTCTATACTGAATGCAGAAAAAGCATTTGATAAAATCCAACATCCATTCCTATTAAAAATATTAGAGAGTATAGGAATTAATGGACTTTTCCTTAAAATAGTCGGTAGCATCTATTTAAAACCATCAGCTAGCATCATATGTAATGGTGATAAACTGGAACCATTCCCAATAAGATCAGGGGTGAAACAAGGTTGCCCACTATCACCATTACTGTTCAATATTGTATTAGAAATGCTAGCCTTGGCAATAAGACAAGAAAAAGAGATTAAAGGAATTAGAGTAGGTCATGAGGAAACCAAATTATCACTCTTTGCAGATGATATGATGGTCTACTTAGAGAACCCTAGAGAATCAACTAAAAAACTATTAGAATTAATCCACAACTTTAGCAAAGTTGCAGGATACAAAATAAATCCACATAAATCATCAGCATTTTTATACATCACCAACAAAATGCAACAGCAAGAGATACAAAGAGAAATTCCATTCAAAATAACTATCGATAGTATAAAATATTTGGGAATATATCTGCCAAGGGAAAGTCAGGATCTATATGAGCAAAACTACAAAACACTCTCCACACAAATAAAGTCAGATCTAAACAATTGGAAAAACATCAAGTGCTCTTGGATAGGTCAAGCGAATATAATAAAGATGGCAATACTACCTAAACTAATTAGTGCTATACCAATGAAACTCCCAAGAGATTATTTAACTGAACTAGAAAAAATAACAACAAAATTCATCTGGAAAAACAAAAGGTCAAGAATTTCAAGGGAATTAATGAAAAAAAATGCAAATGAGGGTGGCCTAGCTGCACCAGATCTAAAACTATATTATAAAGCAGTGGTCACCAAAACCATTTGGTACTGGATAAGAAATAGAGTAGTGGATCAGTGGAATAGGTTAGGTTCACAGAACAAAATACTCAATGACAATTGTAATCTAGTGTTTGATAAACCCAAAGACCCCAGTTTTGGGGATAAAAACTCACTATTTGACAAAAACTGCTGGGATAATTGGAAACTAGTCTGCAAGAAATTAGGCATTGACCCACACCTAACACCATATACCAAGATAAGGTCAAAATGGATTCATGATCTAGGCATAAAGAATGATATTATAAACAAATTAGAACAATGTAGGATGGTTTACCTCTCAGACCTGTGGAGGGGGAAGGAATTTGTGACCAAAGAAGAACTAGAGGTCATCATTAATCACAAAATAGATAAGTTTGACTATATCAAGTTGAAAAGTTTTTGTACAAACAAAATGAATGCAGACAAGATTAGAAGGGTAGCAGTAAACTGGGAAAATATTTTTACATCCAAAGGTTCTGATAAAGGACTCATTTCTAAAATATATAGAGAATTGACTCAAATATATAAGAATTCAAGCCATTCTCCAATTGACAAATGGTCAAAAGATATGAACAGACAATTTTCAGACGAAGAAATTGAAACTATTTCCGGTCACATGAAAAGGTGCTCCAAGTCACTATTGATCAGAGAAATGCAAATTAAGACAACTCTGAGATACCACTACACACCTGTCAGATTGGCTAAAATGACAGGAAATGATAATGATAGCTGTTGGAGGGGATGTGGGAAAACTGGGACACTGATACATTGTTGGTGGAACTGTGAACGGATCCAACCATTCTGGAGAGCAATTTGGAGCTATGCTCAAAAAGTTATCAAACAGTGCATACCCTTTGACCCAGCAGTGTTTCTACTGGGCCTATATCCCAAAGAGATTTTAAAGGAGGGAAAGGGACCCACATGTGCAAAAATGTTTGTGGCAGCCCTTTTTGTAGTGGCAAGAAACTGGAAATTGAAAAGATGCCCATCAATTGGAGAATGGCTGAATAAATTATGGTATATGAATGTTATGGAATATTATTGTTCTGTAAGAAATGACCAACAGGAGGATTTCAGAGAGGATTGGAGAGACTTGCATGAACTGATGCTGAGTGAAATCCCAACAGAACCAGGAGAACATTATACACAGCAACAAGACTATACGATGCTCAATTTTGAAGGACATGGTTCTCCTCAACAATGATGTGATTCAAACCAGTTGTGCTGCGATGAAGATAGTCATATACATCCAGAGAGAGGCCTGTGGGAACTGAGAGTGAACCACAACACAGAATTTTAACGCTTTCTGTGAATATTTCCATGCATTCTGTTTTCCTTCTTAGGTTGTTTTTTTTCTTCTTCTCTTTCTAGATCTGATGTTTCTTGTGCAGTAAGATAACTGTATAGATATGTATACATGTATTGTATTTGTCATATAATTTATCCTATCTAGCATGTATTAGATTACCTGTCATCTAGGGGTGGGGGGTGGGGGGAAGGAAAGGAAAAGCTTGGGAAAAAAAAAGTTTTTTTGCAAAGGTCAATGTTGAAAGATCACTCATATGTTTTGCAAATAAAAAGCTTTATAAAAAAAATAAAATAAAATATTAGCAAAGAGATTACAAACAAACAAACAAAAAAAAAACTCTATACTGAGTAGACAGAGCACTGGACAGACTTAGAACAATCTAACCCCAAATCTTGCTTCTGATACTTAAGGTCCTTGATGTGGACTTTTGGCAAATAACTACTCTAAACTCAGTTTCCTTATCAGTAAAATACAGATGCACTTATGTCACAGGGTTGTTCATAGGATCATATAAGAGAATTTTTGCAAAGCAATCTGAAAATATTATAGTATTAAATAAATATTATTATTAAAGGGCAATATGGCACAGTAGATGAGCTGCTATGTGGTGCCATAGCACACAAAATTCTGGGTCTGGAAGTCAGGAAGACTCATCTTCTTGAGTTCAAATCTGACCTCAGACATTTACAAGCTGTGTTACTTAATCCTGTTTGACTCAGTTTCCTCATCTGTCAAATGAGCTAGAAACGAAAATAGTAAACCATTTCAGTGTCTTTGCCAAGAAAAACCCCAAATGGGAACGTGATTAAAACAACTGAACAACAGCATGGCACAGTAGATAGAGAACCAGCCAGCCTAAGAACTAGGAGGAACTGGGTTCAAATTCTAAACTTAAAAAAGTGAAGAAGAAAATGTTAATAATGTAGATTAAACCTAAAAGTGTGCCAAGTGTACTTTTTTTTTTTGTCTCAGAGAGCTGGTTGTTAATTTTAATCAGCATAATTCTGCCCTTAATAGTAAAAATAGGACCACAGTCTGTATATAAAAATATACTATTTAGTATTCATTAACATGGACTGTCTTTATGGTTCTCACATATCACAACTTCAAGGGCATGATTTAAGCCTAAAAAGAATGATATCAGGGTTCCCTTTTATATCTTCCATTTAAGATCCCTTTAGTGGAAAATGAATTGGATTCTGAAGGACTCATAATGAAAAATGCTATCCATCTCCAGAGTACAAATTGAAATAAATTTTTTTCATTTTATTTTTCTTGCCATTTTTTTTGGTAACATGGCTATGTAGGAATATTTTGCATGATTTCACATATTTAATTGCTATTATACTATTTGCCCTATCAATAAGTGGGGGAGAATTTGGAGGGAGGGAGAGAATTTAGAACTCAAAATTTTTTTAAATGGATGCTAAAAAAAATAATAAATTTTTAAAAAGAAAAGAAAATGAATTAGGGCTCTTTAGCTTTGAAAATTTTGCTCTTAGTTCCTGATGCTTGCCTACCAGTAGTAGACTTGTCCTCCTTACCATGAATTATTTAAATACACGTTTGTCAGATTTCCTGCAGTGCAACTAGACTGTGTTGAATATGAATAGATTGGGTTTTGTTATAAGAGATTCCTTTGGGAAGAAAGCTTTACTTGAAGATGTACTGAGTGAGAGGTGGGTAAAAGCTGCAAAAGACTAATTAAAATTGTTTGGCTTGTAGCAAACAGCCTAAGTATGCTAGATACACACTGAGATCTCTCCTTTCTTCAAGCTACATTTAGTGCTCTTATTTCCTAAAAAACAAACAAACAAAAAAAAACTTTTTTATTTGGAAGAAAATTGCTCCATTTTACAATAAGGCCAAATCACTTTGTCTATTATGACATGATAGTTGGAGATAATATCTAGTTTCTTATGTGTTTATGTTGTTCACGGGTGTAGAATTTAATTAAATCTGCGGCTAGTAGAAAGAAAAACCCCATGAGATTTCTTCCTTTTTCATCTTTCTTTCCTTTTTATTTGATTATCTGATAGTTTGAAATGTTAGTAATGGAAATATAGATTCCTATTACAGGATTTTTTGTGTTATCTTTCCCTGTTACTATATATCAAAAACCTAATAGTGAACATATGATTGAACCTCAGATTAGCTATTGAGATGTATCATTACCCTGGAAAGCTTTTGTTTTATGTATATTTCTGGCAGCCTATTTTCTGATAATTATGGTGTGTGCCTTCAAGATATCAGGTGTTAGAGTTGGGAAATACTGTGATGCTGATTCTTTAGAAGATATCCTGAGCTACAAGCAAGTAATTTTAAGTTTATCAGTAAAGTAGGATGAGCACAGATAGTCCCTAACTTACTGTTTGGCTTACCAACATTTCTTAAGTACAAATGGCTACCCAGGAATGTTTTTCCACTGGCACTCCATGTAAAATCAGTCCTCTATTCTTTGTCCTCCTTCTCCCAACCACAGACCTTTTTGCTGCCCTCAAATTTCCCCTAATAGGTATTGCATTTCCTATCCTCCTGTACAACCACCAGTGCATATTTGATGTTAACAGAGAGAATTTGGGGTTCTTTAGTATTAATCTATGTTTATTTAAAAAATAATATTTTATAAATACCCAAATTAACAATACAGGACATTGAAAAAGACTATCTGTATCCAGAGAAAGAACTGATAAACAGAAGTATGTATAGAATAATTTTACATATATATGCACAAGCACATATACACAGATACACATCTATTTGTATCTAAAGGTAGCCATCTCTAGGGTGGGAGGAAGGGAAGAAAAAAAAGAAAAAACAAATTTCCATGAAAATTTTATTATATATTTTAAAAGAATGTTAGGTTGTATATATGTTTACAGTTTCATGCATAATCACTTTTTTTAAACATACTATGCTATGAAAATGCATATTCCAGAAATTAAAAATGAAATAAAATTTTAAAATAATATTTTATTTTCCCTCAATTACATGTAAAAACAATTTTAACATTCTTTTTTTTTAAATTTTGAGTTCCAAATTCTATCTTTCCCTCCCAAAGATGGCAAGCAATCCAATGTAGAATGTATATGTTATAGCTATTATTTAAAGGATAAATAACATGGGGGGGAAGGAGGAGAAAATTTGGAACACAAGGCTATGCAAGGGTCAATGTTGAAAAATTAAAAATAAAAAGCTTAAAAAAGGATAAATAACATAGGAAATGATGTGATAGACACCAGTCTTGTAGTGGTGAACATGAAATCTGAAGCGCTGACTGAGTTTGAATTCCAACATTGCCATTGACTACCTATATTTACTACTGTTATCAAAGGACTCTGTGGAACTCAGCAGGATTGGAGAGTAAACCTGGGACAAACTGCCATTGTCCACTGCTTCCCCAGTTGCAAGCTGATCCAAGAGTAGCGTTACATACAGCCAGTGCTCTTTAGAATAAGAGAAGAATCCTTTATTCAGCGATCCCATGAGAAGCGGGTGCACTCATGGATGAGACACACCAAATACTTTGAGAAAGCAAACTTTATACTGATAGCAAGGTTCTTTATCCCTCCCTTCAAGTTTTAGATTGGTCAGATTCATCATCAGCATTGGTTATAATTGGTCAGATTTACCATTCAAATAGAAAATAGATTGGATTATACTAACCTCAAAAAGTCTTATGCCTTGTCACTGACCATAGCTGGTTTGGGTCAGTTAGCCCCCTTTGTCAGGAACTTAGTTGCCTAACCAGTTTCACAGGTGATTGGAGATATCTTAACAAGATATTTCACCTCCCTTCACCACCCTTATTCTGTTCTAACAATATTTGTGGAAACCAAACTTCTTACACTACTTAGATATACCTAGCCAGATATTACCTAGCATCTCTGATCAAGTTACTTAATTCCTCTGGGTCTCTGTCAGTCAGTCACTAAGCATTTATTAAACACCTACTATGTGCCAGGTTGGGCAGCTGTGGTGCCATAGTAGTGCTGGGTCTGAAATCAGGCAGACATTTTCTTGAGTTCAAATCTGTGACCCTGGGCAAGTGATTTGATCCTGTTTGACTCAGTTTCCTCATCTGTAAATGAATTAGAGAAGAAAAAGACTTGTTAGGAAGACTCATCTTAGTGAGTTCAAATCCAACCTCAGATAATTATTAGTGCTGTGACCCTGGGTAAATGCCTTAATCCTGTGTGCAACAGTTTTTCATCTGTAAAATGAGCTGGAGAAGGAAATGGAAAAAACCCTCTCCAGAATCTTTGCCAAATAAACCTAAATGGGATCACAAAGAGTCCAGCTTGACTGAAAAATGATTTGAACAACAAATATGACAAGCCCATGGTGCTAAGTGCTGAGAATATCAAGAAAAGCAAAAGCCAATCCCTGTCCTCAAGGACCTCACAAACTAATGGGAGAGACAATAGGCAGACACCTATGAATAAACAAGCCTACATGTCTGTGGAAATTTATCTTTTTTGTCTTTTGGATCAGAGAACAACAGAGTTAGGAGTAGACCCTGCCCAGGGGATTTCTTTGCTTTCCCACCCTGGGGAACCACTAATGGAGCTATGAAGAATTTATACTATTGAACGAGGACAAATCTCAGTTTCTTCATTTGCTAAATAAGCTTGGGGAGAAGTAAAGGAGAGGGTCAGACTTGATAATCCCCAAGGTCCTTCTAGATTGAAAGCTTTAATATTATGACTTTAAGAATTATTTTTTGAAATTCCACTTTCTGAGGAATAGCACCTGGTTTTTGTTATTATAGAATGAAACTAAATCAAATGAAGATCCAAAGGATGACTAAATTGTCTTTGTATCCAGGGACAATGAGAATAAACACTTTTTATCTGAGACACCAAACAGTGCCAGAAAATAAAGGTCAACAGCGGAACCATAAATCACATATTTAACAAAGCACTTTCTTCAGGCTAGACATGGCAAGCTTGCATCTGTATTGATTGCTGAGCGTATAAGAAAACCATTGCCTTTTATGCAATCATTGTATGGCAGCTTTGAAATCCCAATGCAACAAGCCATAAACTTGCATCTTCCACACAGGTGAGGGGGATTCAGACAAAAAGTCATGCACAAGGTAGTAGTCCAGGCGATGACACCCAAACACTCCAGCTTTTAGGAGAGCACAAGTGAGCTGTGGTTGTTATGGAGACAGTCAGTGTTCCCCATGAATGAACAGCTGAATAACACAATAACAGAAAGGTTATTGGAGTCATTGGGGGCAGCCCAGGCTTTGCACAAAGGCAGGCAGGCATACAGAATCCTCCAATGGTAGGAGATAGAGGACCAGGGAACAGACTGCATGGGGGTTGGGGAAGGAGAGAGCTCTGTACTAATATTTGCAAAACAATGGAAGATGGAGGAGATTTTAAAGTCTATCTAGTCTACCAGTCCTTCAACTCCTTCATTTTATGGATGAGGAAACTGAGGCCCAAAGAAGTGAAATGACATTCAGTGTCACATTAAAGTAAGATGTTTATGTTAAAACTTTCTCTTTCCAAGGAAAGGGCTCCACATGTGCAAGAATGTTTGTGGCAGCCCTTTTTGTAGTGGCTAGAAACTGGAAATTGAATAGATGCCCTTCAATTGGAGAATGGCTGAATAAATTATGGTATATGAATGTTATGGAATATTATTGTTCTGTAAGAAATGACCAGCAAGATGATTTCAGAGAGGCTTGGAGAGACTTACATGAACTGATGCTGAGTGAAATGAGCAGAACCAGGAGATCATTATACACAGCAACAACAGTACTATATGACGATCAATTCTGATGGACATGGCTCTCTTGAACAATGAAATGCTTCAAACCACCTCCAATTGTTCACTGAAGAAAGCCATATACACCCAGAGAGAGGGATGTGAAATGTGGACCACAACATAACATTCTCATACTCCTTGATTGATGTTTGCTAACATTGTGTTTCTTTTATCTGATATATATTTTGTGTAGGTAAGATTTTTCTTGCACAACAATGATAAGTTTGGAAATATGTATACATATATTCGATTTGCCAATATTTTAACATAATTAACATGTAGTGGATATCCTGCCCTATAGGGGAGGGGTGGGGAGTTGGGGGGAAAAATTTGTAACAGAAAGCTATGTAAGGGTTATTGTTGTAGAATTACCCACACATATGTTATGCAAATAAAATTTAAAAAAAACTTTCTCTTTCCTTCTCAAATGTGGCAAAACTTACATGAATCACAAAAGCAATTTTTCTCCCTGTTGGTGATTGTATACACTGCTTTAACCAAAAATCTCTTAAAGACAGCATTTTCTGAAGGTGCCCTCAAGGGAGTAGGTTCCAGAAGAAAACCCATCTTATATTGAGCCTAGACAACTTCAACAAGCAGAGTGTGACATTATCGACCACAGTGCAGCTTATTAATTATTCAGAGCCCTTCCAAAAGATCCACCTTCTCATTAATCAAAAGATAACGGATTCATTCTCTTTGTCTGGCTGCCTCTTGCTTACTATCTGCTGATATCCCCTATATAAAGCTGGAGCAATTCAAAACCTTTGAATTCTGTCAGAAAGGAAGTCCCCTTCTCCTCACCCCACACCCACTGCCAAATTCATTAGCACTGCATCAGGACACAGCTCTTTACTGTTCTCTACTCCTATCATTCATTCATCCACCTATTGTTCAACTAATATCTATTGAAATCTGATGACAGAACATGTCCCACAATTTCTAATAGAGAAGTGATGGATTCAGGATGCAGAATGAGATAATGATTTTGAACATGACCAACAAAGGAATGGTTTTGTTTAGCTACAATATTTGTTATAAAGATTTTGTTTTTCTTTGTTGTTGTTTTTTGTTTTTGTTGTTGTTCACTAGTGAGAATGAGAGAAAAATTAATTAAAAATATTTATTAGTACCAACTTTGTGCAAGGCATTAATGTTAGGATTGAATAATATATAAGAAGGAATAAGTTCTTACTCTCTAGGAGCTTTCCAGATTTCACCAAAAACAAACGATCCTTTTGTCATTGTGGGCATATGTAAACACATAGTATGATCACATGCTTTATTAACAGGTGGGTATATGTTACATATAGGGTGCCAATAGAATAATAATTTGAGTCTGGCTGGAAATTCTAGGGACAGTTCCTTGTTATAAGGGTAAAAAAAAGTACAGAGTTTTTTACATTAAGCAATATTTATACATGGATTTGGTTTGAACTTCTAAATGGTATTTATGTTGCCTGAAATGCTAGTTCATGACTCTGCATTGTATGGAATGGAAGTGGTTTAGGGAGACCAAGCCTTATATTATGCACAAGTATTTCCTGCTTGCTTCTAGTCCATGTGACAAAATGGAAATGTGTGTGTGGTAATGAGGGGAACATCGTGCTTCTGGTCACGTGGGACTGAGATGCTAGAACTCTAATGATAAAGTCTTTTTTTTGGCTATAGGCTATAGAGACAGAGTTATTGACTATAGGATTTCTGAGCCAGAATACAATGTGCTGAGTCACCTAGTCAATGGCGACCATGAACACATGGTCACCCTATATCTTTTTGTATTTGTTTCTCTGAGCAAATGACTGAGTATTACCTTTGAGGCAAATGTATCCAGGCAGTGATCTTATGAAGTTTGGTGATCCATATATTCTCCCCAGAAGTATCTTTGGCAGTCACAGAAGAATGGCAACAGTAGCAGTTTCCACAAGAGACAATTATAGCCAACATCAGTGGAAATGCCTATTGTGGATATAGAAAGATAAATTTCTAGGAAAAAGTGACAACTATAGACCTGTCCCGTCCACCGGGACTTTAGTAATTCGTGGGGGCGAGGAGGACCCGACCTGAAGGGAGAGAATAGGCGAGAGAGAGGAAGGAGACTACATGGCAGGTAGAATAGTCTCATAAGGCTGGGGTTAAATAGGCCAATGCCGTTCGGGATGAGGAGTTGCAGGAATGCGGAGGTGGTTGGGCTGGTCCGATTGCAGATGGGGTTTGGGTAATCAGCGGGGGATGCAAGGACACGGGGGTTGGGCAGCAGGGTGAGGAATGTAAGGACATGGGGGTCGAGTAACAGGGAGTGGAAGGCACGGATATGGTCCAGCAGTCTCAAGGTGTAGTTAATCAATCAATCTAAAGTTCATGCTTATGCTTGTCTTTTCTGTGTTTTCTCATTCTCTGGCCCTGACATAGACCCTAGGAAAGTGTCAACCTCTAGAAGTTAGTAGAGAACTACACCTAAGGAGAATTTCATGAAGACTCCATTAGTGGAGTGTGAGAAATACTGAGAAGTTAGATTTCCCAGAATGTTGCAAGCTTCAAGGTAATGTAAGATGTTAAGTATCACTGACCAACGGGTTTTCAGAATGTGAGAAATTAAGGAAGGCTAAATTTCTACAGAACAATTAAGTGTCAATCTTTCAAAAACCTTGAGCAAACAAGAAATTGGAGAGCTGGGAAGGCACGATGAACTCAACCAAACAGAAAGAGTCTTATGATTTTGAGAAAGTTTAAGATAATAGCTGTTCCAGCTCAAACTAGATGAGGTCAATATCCAGACTATGAATTGCTTCTCTTGCTTAAAAGACTAATTGCATATTAAACAATTCCTCCCTGTTGGAGGAATTTCCCACCAGTTTTGAACATGGGATGTATGACAAGGGAGGGGGGACATGCTTATCCATACTTGGGGAAAATATACAGTGGGCACATCAGAAAGATTGCAATTTAATATTCTTCTTTAAAAAATTGATATCTGAATTTCAATGTCAAGTGTGTTTCTAATATGTAGAAAAAGACTTCCAGGAATAGGAACTGGGACTTTGCAACACTGTTCTCATATATTTGCTTCGTTATCATTGTACTGTAATTTTAAACCTACTCTGCCCACAAACTCTGTATGTATTTGTGGAAAGATGGTTTTCAAGTTTTGGGGAAATAATTTGTAACTAGTGCTCTTACTATGCCATCTTAGTAAATGCCTTTTCTAAAAAGCTAACTGAATTCTATGGTGTGATTTTTAAGAGGAACACATCAGTAGGGGTTCATGAACTACAGTGTTGTGAGGATAGCCACTTTCAGGATTATCCTTAGAATGTAAAGTAATAGTTATCTCTCTGGAAACCCAACTTGCCAGTGCCAGAATTGAGTGAGCCCAGAGGGAGTGCTATATTTGTACTTTATTATTTTTGCTATCCTTTATGCTTCAAATGGGGCTGATCTTATGGATAATAGTAACAATTTTACTAAGAATTGTAGGGCTTGGTTTCCTTCATAATGCAGATTCCCTGTAAGCTACTCAGAATTACAACCTGGATATGTATTAATGTCCACTCAAAACTCAAAAGCTTTGTCCAATTTTTTTTTTAAATTTTATCAGCCAACTTAAAAACATGCTATTTCTGAGTAGAAGAAATTCATTCAAACTAAATAGCAAAATAAGTGACTGGAAAATTCCCTCCTATACACAAAGAGTTAGACTCTCCCATAGGTAACACATGGGATGAACATGAATGGACAGGATACACAAATGTTCAGAAAAGTTTATGAAGGGGCATTTATGAAGAAAACTATATGTTTCAGGATGTCCATCAATTGGGAATGGCTGAACAAGTTGTGGTATATGACTATGATGGAATACTACTGTGCTATAAGAAATGATGAGTTCAATGATCTTAAAAAAACATGGAAAGACCTACCCCAAATAATGAAGAGTGAAATGAGTAGGACCAAGAAAACATTGTATAATGTTATTTTAACAGCAATATTATTAAAAAAAAAAAAAAACTTTGAGTAAACAAGTCATTTTGACTACAATAAGTACACAAATTAACTATAAAGGACATAGCAAAGGTGATGTTTTTGGGGTGCTGGAACCAAATGATGAGATTTAGGAGAGCAATTGGCATCAATGTTGGAATTTGGCACTACCATGTTGGGGTTTAGTCTTGTAACAAATTCACGATGGTTATTCTCTTTGGCAAAAGGTAAATTTATTTATGACAAGAGACAGATAAAATGAAGAGATACAACAGACACCAGCAATGGTAAATATGAAATAGATTTGAGAAAGCAATAGTTAGGAACCATGAAACATGGGGGAGGGGCAAGGAAAAAGATCCACCTGTGGTGGGATAACCCAAAGGGATTCAGCAAAGATGACATGGGCCATAGATTTACAGAAGAAATTTAACCTTGAGGATTTGACATGACTTGCCTTTCTGATTAGATAGAGTAAGGTGGGGTTACCCATGATCTTCACAAGTGCTGGGACTACAAGGTTGAGCTGGTCCCCACCAGTGCCCGTCCCTACTTCCCTCAGGGAATAATTTGCCAGTACTTCAGGCTTTCTATCCCAACCCCACCCAGTTACCCAGGACCTCATCATTTCCCCATTCTTTTAATTTGTTAAATCTTTCAAAAAGTTGGGAGGGGAAATCTTTAAACAGGAAGGGCTCTAGAAGACTGAGGCTGATATTTTAGAGGCCAAATTAAGAGGTAGTAGTTAAATAGTATCCAGAAGCTAGGAATGAAATAGAATAGGGAAAGAATATTACAGAGGTGAACTGAAGCCAAAGTTTGCTGACACCACAGGGGTACAAAATTGGTTGCCATGACACAATAGCAGACATTAGCACAGAGTCAGTTTGCTCCTTATTGGGGCCCTCTCAAATTCTGGGTAGTATTTTGTTGGGATTCATTCATCCCATCAATTACTTCCTCTCAAACAATTGAGGCCCAAAGTCCTTTGGAATATGGGACCAGTTCTCATCTCCTGAAACTACTTCCTGATGGGAATGGACATAGAGCTGAGTCATTATATTGGGTCCCAATTTAGAGGGGTGCTGAGCTTGAGGGATGAGCCAGAAGCTGATTGAAGCAGCATTCAAAAGCTTGAATCAGATCTCTGAAGCTGGTCAATGCAGTTGTCTAGTGCTGATCATTTGAAGGTGAATTTGACCAAAACATAACAAATCTAAACAAAAATCTAACAAGCAGAGGTTAGGGACAGAAAATGACTGGTTGAGGAAGTCTCCAATTAGAGACATTCCTCTTGTTAGGGTCTTCAGAAAAGGCTCATCTTACAGCCTGTAGTTTGGCCACAATGTTATTTTACACTTGTGGGAGCCCATGAGATTGGGCAGGGAGAGCTGAAGAGAGTGACAGAGAACTTAGAGGCAGAACCCTCATTTTTAGGAGGTGTGGTTAAAGCAGATATGAACAATGTTCTCTACCTTCCCTGAAGATAGTGTGCCAAGCAGACTTCTGTGTGGGTAGTTGGGCATCATTTCTTTTAATAGAAACTAAAATATAGGAAAATAGAGACCTTGCACTTAGTTGATAAAGAAAACCCAGAAGTAATAATTAAAAGGAGAGGAGGTGACTGAAGTCTTCAGAGATCTACGTTTCTAAACACCTCCACCAAAAAGCTATTTAAGAATAAAAGACTGAGATGATGATTAAAAGAGGGGTGCCATGGTGGGGTGCTAAGCAAAAAATCTAGGCAAGATCACCAGGAAGGAGATTGCTTTGAGGAACTGAAGTTATATTTAACCAAAAAGCAATTTTCAGAAAGGAGAATTCCACCAGTTTAACAGAGGTACTTACAAAACCCTTTCTTAACACATATTAATTCATTCATTAGCTATGAAGCTTGATTTAACAATTGCCTGTCAAGAAGCAGGGATTTGAAATAGAAAGACCTGTTTACAATGGGAGAGGCCATTATAGATTGGCCAGCAGCCTCTTTTATAGCTGTATAATTGGTCTATGTATAGACAGAGTATAAGCAAATTTTATTCCACATTAGTTTAAATAAAATTGACTTTTTGAATGGATGTTACATCTTCTAAGAAGACTGCACTAAAATTCTCTACTTTAAGTTGCACTGCATTAGAATAACAGCTGGATCTCACAAACAGTTTTTATCAATAGCTAAATATTCTATATCTAGTTATAGGCAGATGATTAGGACAAATATTTATCTTACCCAATGATTTACATATTTCAGATGATAAAATAGGAAGATCTTACATACTTAAGCTAACCACTTGCTCTGAATATAAAAATGCTTCAGCATTACACAAATGATTTTGCTCTAAGACAAATAACCAATCTTGAACTGTGACAGCCCATGTTCTTAATGTGATATGCACAATACTCCAATATTGTTTCTTGATCCCCAACAGAGCTGCTGGTCTTCTGGCGATGCCACTGGACTGTGACCTATTTTTCTGCAAAGTTGGAATTATTTGATAATCTGTTCTCTCTGTTTTCTGTAGTTATTGTTGAGTTGGTCTTCTCCCCTCCCCCCCACTCTCCCCTAAGTCTTTCCAGTGAATAGCTGTTTTTCTCTGCTACTGTAGTCTTCAATTGCTAGGAGGTCTCTTACTCCAAAGCTGTTTTACATCAGAATTCTAGGGGCCATTTTAGCTCTTTCATAATTTATATCCTAAAGGGTCAAGCCCGATCAGCTAACTAGCTAGAGACATTTAAGTTGGTGTAGTGAACTGAACTCTGATGCAACATGGCCTTGTTGAGGCCAAACATACTCCAACAATATTAGGGCCCCCAGATTGTGTTGTATGTCGAAAGAATTTGCAAACTCAATTTGTCTCCAAGTTAAGGGGCAAAGATTTATTACACTGTTTGACAATGGGCCAAGTTCCAAGGGAATTTAGCAAAGAATCAAAAGCAAGAAGATAATTTTATAGGAAAAAGAAACAAAGATCAGGTTAAAGACACTAATGTGCTAATTCTATGGCTTAGAGGTACAATTGAGGAATGGTAGGGATGGGGTTGCACCCATAATTGAATTCTATGGCTTCTTGAAGAGTATTGAATAAAGGTGGATCAGTTCCCATCATTGAGTTCTAAGGCTTCCTGATCAACAGATTGTTCTCTGACCACCCCCCCCCAGAATTCTTTGTGGTACCCAAGGGTGCATAGTCTTAGTGTTTCTCAGAAATTGCTACATTCTCACACTTCATCAGCCTTTTTGTCTAAACTAGTATTTGAGTTATGTTCATAAACTCCTTTTAACTCCTATCATATGTCTGGTTGCTAATCTCAGTGCCTATGAATTATCCTGGAATTTCATTCAATCATTTTTATGACTCTGATCTACCTAAGGAGCAAGACAAGGAAGATGTTGGAAATTGGTGAAACCGGTGGGGTTTTTTTGTTTTGTTTTCTCCCTAGCAAAGAAATTGTTATACTGTTGATATGGAGACCTTTGTCCTGCTTTTCCCACAGCAAACCAAATCACAGTACTTCTTACATAATAATAAGATTTGTTGAATTGAATTAAAGTGAATAATAATGATAATTACCCTCCCCTTAAGTTCTACTTTACCATTCATTATGGTGTGAATTTGACTTTGGATTTTCAAAGGCTATTCCAGGAAAGTGAAAGGTCTGACCTGTTCTAGCAAACCAGAAAGGCTTCAAGTACCATCTCAGAAGCAGATTGTCTGTTGTCTAGGGATCAGAATTATTAAGTTCATATATGCTTATAACTAGGTTTGCCACAGCAACTCTCGGAAGCTATCTGTTGAATCAAAGAGATTGTGTTTAACTTAATTATTCATTTGTTCTAGATCACACAAACACACTAACTTGACTAATCAGTGATATAATTTTGGTTCGAAGGACAACCAGCCAAGACCTAGCACTTAGCACTGAACTGACAAAGAAGAATTTGAAAGTCTGGATGCTCATCCTGACTCTAATATTTACCAGCTGTTTGGTCAACCTCTCCAAATCTCTATTCCACCATCACTAAAGTGGGAAATAACAATGCTTTCTCTTCATACTTCATAAGATTGTTGAGAGGATCAACAGAAATACTAAATATAAAATCTATTGCCCTCTTATTCTGTTGTCTCTATTAATAATTTTCTTCTGATAATGAAGTGGAGAGAGAGCTGCACACAGAAGAGAAAAGAGAGAGGCAGGGAGAAAGAGAAAATGATGTAATATGATTTTGTGGTTTCTTGATTTTAGGGGGGGCTTCTGTTCTAACAATAAGTCAGTAATCCTAAATCTTCTGGCTTTGGAGTATCTCCTTACTTCTCTTGTTTCTCTGTTGAATTCTTTTAGAATTCAGTCCGCTTATAATAGCGTTACAATTACAATAAATTTTGCCCCTTGGCTAAGGAGATGAGTTCAAGCCTGCAAATTCTTTTGAGACACCTCATGACACTGGTCTATGACTCCAAACTTTTGGGGTCCCCTTCCCAGCCTCAACATTTGGTGGCCCATGTGGGAAGAGTCTGGCCTGCCCTGGCTTGATTCCTTTTTATCAAGGTAAGCCCCCCATTTTTTTCTCCCACAATCCTATAGTGGGACACCCCAAGCCATTGGGAGAAGACTTGTTTGTGTTGTCATGAGCTCCACACTTAGCAAGTTTTCCTTGAGTGAGGTCATCCAGACTGGAAAATTCTTGCAATTTTCGTCAAAATTCCTAGGGAGCCTTTGCTACCCTCTCACCTTCTCTGGGACACCAAAGAAGACAGAAGTATTATATGATAGCTTTTAGCAAAATTTTATGGCTTTTGGAAAAGATGGCACAATCATCTTTTATGTCATTTTGTCTATGTCTGCTTCTTTGTGCAGAATGTCTGTGTCATGTTTGTTCTGTGAGCTAGATTTTGTTACCTGGAAAGATTTAAAATGCAACCAGCAAGGAAAAAAAGTCTATGCTGTAGTTAGAATGCTGGGAAAATTTCTCAAAAAGTCTAATTTTTTTTCGGTGGACTTCATTGCTGGCCAACCTGGGGGACTACCCTTTTTTCCTGGGGGGGCTACCCAAAAAAGTTACTTAATTAAAATTAAAATAACCTCTTTACAGATTGTCAAAAGTTTTGAGAGCAATACATATCTTAGCAAATTCTCAAAATTTTGAATGCAATGATTAAAACGTTTGGTAATTAGTCATTTTAAGATTGCAAAAAAAAAAAAAAATTCCTGAAACATTGGGAGTAATTTCAGGAATTTACCCTATTCTCAAAGAAAAGACAAGGAAAAACAAACCAAGTAAATAGCAGCTTTTTGCTAACCCTTCCTTGACTCCTATCTTTTCTGGAGTCCCCCTTCTTCTCCTTTGGGAAAAGACTCTAGAAGGTATTAAGGGACCTTCTCCACTCCACTCCCCAGAGTGGTTCTGAGTGTATTTCAGTTGTGGAGATTGCTAGCAAGCTCAATATAGCCCAAGTCCCTCTGTTTGCTAACTATTTTCATCTCAGAACTGTAGGGAAATTCAAATTCTGCTTCACCTGCAGAAATAGGGAAAGCAAAACCATGGGGACCCCCACACAACCTTTCCCAAATACTTCCCAACCCAGTTTTGGGGGAGTGGGGCTGTCAGGCTTCATGGTCAGCATTGCCTGAGCCCTGGCACCCAAAACTACCATCAGAGGAATATTTTGATACCCGTCACTCTAGCTTTCAGCAAGTTCTATCTAGGAACTGCCTGGGATGAATTTGGGTACCCTAGCACATCCAAAAAGCCAGTCAGCCTCTGCATTTGGTAAGACCTTCATTCTCTGTCTCAATTACAGATATGTATTAGCTATGCAATTTATGGCAAATTATTTTATCTCTACCCAGTTTTCTGATTTGTAAAAAGAAATAATAGTTGTTGTGAAGACCATATGATTGTAAAAGTGCTTAGCATAAAACATGCTATATGAATGTTAACTGATTTAATGGATATAATTGCTTCATATTTAATAACTTGATGGTTTTTCCCCCGATATGACCAACAGATAAATGATTTCTATGTATGTGCAAAGTAGTTTGGAAATTTGTTTGAGATATGATAGTAATTAAAACCCACTAAAGGGATTTATTTGCACTGCTAATGTTAACAGACAAACTTTAGGAAAACAGAAAAGCAATTTGCCACTACTTTTAAAACTCTAGTTATCTTCTGAGGGCCCTGTCAGTAAAAATTGACATCTTAACTCTTTTCCTGGCTTACAAAAGAGAAACTATTTTCAAAAAATTGGAAAATAACCAAATTGCAAATTAGTTTGTCTAGAACATTTAATTAGAATCTAGGGAATATTATTAACTAAAGTTAAGTGAATTTTAGCATCTTCATGCTCTCTATTGATGCTTGCTTGCATTGTTTTTCCCTTCTCAGATCTTTTTTTTCTTGTAGATCCGATTTTTCTTGTACAGCAAGATAACTGTATAAATATGTATAGACATATTTGACTTGTCAAATATTTTAATATAATTAACATATATTAACATTCTGCCATCTAGGGGAAGGGGTGGGAGGAAGGAGGGAAAAATTTGTAACAGAAAGCTTTGCAAGGGTCAATGATGAAAAATTACCCTTGCAAAGCAATAAATTGGGAAATCATCTTTACATTTAAGGCCTCATTTCTAAAATATATAGAGAATTATCTCATATTTATAAGAATTCAGGCCATTCTCCAATTGATAAATGGTCAAAGGATATTAACAGACAATTTTCAGGTGATGAAATTAAAATTATTTCTAGTCATATGAAAAGGTGCTTCAAATCACTGTTGCTCAGAGAAATGCAAATTAAGACAACTCTGAGGTACCACTACACACCTGTCACATTGGGTAAAATGATAGGAAATGATAATGACGAAAGTTGGCGGGAATGTGGGAAAACTGGGACACTGATACATTGTTGGTGGAATTGTGAATGCATTCAACAATTCTGGAGAGCAATTTGGAACTATGCTCAAAAAGTTATCAAACTGTGCATACCCTTTGACCCAGCAATGTTTCTTTTGGGCTTATATCCCAAAGAGATCATAAAGGAAGGAAAGGGCCCCACATGTGCAAGAATGTTTGTGGCAGCCCTTTTTGTAGTGGCTAGAAACTGGAAACTGAATGGATGCCCATTAATTGGAGAGTGGCTGACAAATTATGGTATATGAATGTTGTGGAATAGTATTGTTCTATAAGAAACGACGAGCAGGATGATTTCAGAGAGGCCTAGAGAGACTTGCATGAACTGATGCTGAAATGAGCAGAACCAGGAGATCATTATACATGGCAACAACAATACTATATGATGATCAATTCTGATGGACATGGCTCTCTTCAACAATGAAATGTCTCAAACCAGTTCCAATTATTCAGTGAAGAAAGGCATATACACCCAGAGAGAGGGATAGAGGGATGTGAAATGTGGACCACAACATAACATTTTCATATTCTCTATTGATGTTTGCTTGCATTGTGTTTCCTTTCTCTGATTTTTCTTTCTTGTAGATACAATTTTTCTTGCACAGCAAGATGTGTGGAAATATGTATACATATATTCAATTTGTCAAGTATTTTAACATAATTAACATGTAGTAGACTTCCTGCCATCTAGGGGAGGTGTGGGGACTAGGGGGGGAAATTTGAAACAGAAAGCTTTGCAAGTGTCAATGTTGAAAAATTACCCATTACATATGTTTTGCAAATAAAAAGCTTTAATAAAATAAAAAAAGAAAAATTATTCATGCATATGTTTTGCAAATAAAAAGCTTTAATTAAAAAAAAGATAAACCTAGTTTAATATACTTTGTTTACTCTTTTAATGCTATATGTTATATTTTATTAAATTTAAAACATTCTGAGAAGGGATCCATAGACTCCAGCAGACTGCCAAAGGGGTCCTTGGTACAAAAATAGAAAAGTTAAGAATCTCTGCTTAAGGAAAAAAGATATTTTCCTTTGGGAAAGACTATGTAAAGGGCTGAGAAATTGAAAATCTTACTGAAAAAAAAAATAACATTAAGTGAATTTTAAAATGTGTTCAATCTCAATTTTAAGAATTGTCTTGCTTTTTCCCTAAAACAAAAAGGAAACTTATTTAAGGGAATAGAAACTATAGCTAAGACTATTTGGCTATTACTTAGGAAAAATTTAAAATTGTCAACTAAGTTATTTGGAGTTATTGTCATCATGTTAAATCTATCAGTTCACCTCCAGGTATGAGGTGTGAGCTCCCTTCCCCCTTCACAGAGTAGGGGGAGGTATCAAACAGCACAGCCCATGAAAGCACAAAGAATAGTTGGGGTGGGCAACTTATCAAGCTTAGCCTCTTCCCTGGGGTCTCTGTCAACTCCCTTTAATTTGTAAGCTTGCCGGTTTTCTTGAAATCATCAGGGTAAGCAAGATCACCAGCCTTGAGAAATAAACCTGTTTAGGATTTATAATTTTTAAACAAGGAAGGCATTTTCTAAGAATGTATAAGCCTATATAATGATTAATTTTTTGCATCAGGATGAGTTTAAACATATAAAATATGCTAAACAAAATTTCTTATGGGTTTAAGTCCTGTTAAACTTTTTTTTTTTATTATTAAAGCTTTTTATTTGTATAACATATGTATGGGTAGTTCCCCAGCATTGATCTTTACAAAGCTTTCTGTTACAAATTTTATCCCCAGTCCCCTCCCCTCCCCTAGATGGCAGGAAGTCCACTACATGTTAATAATGTTGAAATACTTGACAAGTTGTGCAAGAAAAATCCTATCTACAAGAAAAAAAAGGAAAATCAGAGAAAGGCAACACAATGCAAGCAAATGTCAATAGAGAGCATGAAAATGTTATGTTGTGGTCCACATTTCATATCCCTCTCTCTGGGTGTATATGGTTTTCTTCAGTGAACAATTGGAACTGGTTTGAGACAATTCTTTGTTGCAGAGAGCCATGTCCATCAGAATTGATCATCATGTAATATTGTTGGTGCCGTGTATAATCATCTCCTGGTTCTGCTGATTTCACTCAGCATCAGTTCATGCAAGTCTCTCCAGGCCTCTCTGAAATCATCCTGCTGGTCGTTTCTTATAGAACAATAATATTCCATAACATTCATATACCATAATTTATTCAGCCATTCTCCAATTGATGGGCATCCATTCAGTTTCCAGTTTCTAGCCACTACAAAAAGGGCTGCCACAAACATTCTTGCACATGTGGGTCCCTTTCCCTCCTCTAAGATCTCTTTGGGATATAGGCCCAGTAGAAACACTGCTGGGTCAAAGGGTATGCACAGTTTGACAACTTTTTGAGCATAGCTCCAAATTACTCTCCAGAATGGTTGGATCCGTTCACAGTTCCACCAACAATGTATTAGTGTCCCTGGTAAACTTTTAAAATAATGTATCTAGCCCTAAGCTGTGATTGGTAGAATTTGCTTTTGGAAATAAAATCTCTTGGGACTATAACTGATTTTCTTTTTGAGTTCTGAATTTGATTGCCTGACCATTAAGTCAGTAGCCCATCCTTCGAGAGACAAATGCCACTCAGAGAATGCCTTCTATGTCTAGGTGGATGACTCATCTGGGCAAAAAGCTGGGAGGACACAATCTTAGTCTCTGCTCAAAGTCGGATGCTTCTGACTCAGTTTCTCAGTTCTGTTTCTTTGTTTCCCACCTGATTGTTCCTGAGTCTGGTTATGAGGTAGAGTTATTACTGTATGATCGGTTTTCAAAAAGATCTAACTAAGGATGCTTTGTCCTGTCATGTGTGGTCTCCCAGACTGAGGCCTGAAACCTATTTTGATGCTATTATAATCATGTCCCTGCTTTTTCCTCTTATAGCAAATTCCTATAATCAGAGCAAATGGTCAGTAGAAGCCATGAGCCCAGTACAAGTATCCCAGGGGACACAATGGTTTTCTATCTTAGATCTTAAAGATGCTTTCTTTTACATACCATTGCATGGTCTCACAATTTCTTTTTGCCCTTGCAGGGGCAAATCCAGAGGAATGTAACCCCCCAACAATGCACATGACCAGTATGGGTTAGATGATATCTTGATCCACAACCCCACCTGAGAAGTTTCTCTGTCTGTAGCCATTCAAACCCTAAAAGTCCAGCCCCCTCCTTGCCCCACACAGGGCAATGATTTTTTTTTTTTTTCTAAAGGCCCACACAGTCTTAGCAATTTGTTTAAACTCTGAAAGCTAAACTAATCTCTTTCTGGACCTTAGTCCTACCCTAATGAAAGGTGGGGCCAAGCCTTAAGGACTTTGACTTTGGCCCAGACTCCTTGCTTATTTCTCAAAGAAACTTGGTGTCTTTGGGGTGACCCTCCTGCCTTAGAACAGTGGCTGCCACCTTCTAATTGAGGAAGCCTCTAAGCTCACTCTAGGCCAACCATTGGAGGTTCTAATTCCCCACTAGGTTCAGAGCATTTTTGCCTTCACAGAGTTTTAAAATTGGGGAAAGGAATGAGAATGAATATTTATACTGACTCCAAATTTGTTTTTCATATTTTGCATGCTCATGGGGTTTTATGGAAAGAAAGGAGACTTTTGACAGCAAAAAGTTCTCCTATTAAATGTGCAAGGGAAACAGGCTTGCAGATTCTGCTGCCTGTGCTGCTGCCCATTTACTCCTGACCATGGTACCTTTACTTCTCCAGCTTGGAAGAAAAAGGGTATACCCTTTCCCCTCTGGGTGCTTTCTAACATCCTCAGGCCAGTTTCTAATCCCAGAGACAAGCCATTGGGAACTTCTTTTGACCTGCCCAACTCTTGCAGAGTGACAATGGTCCAGCCTTCACTTCTCAAATAAATCAAAGGGTGGCTGAGGCACTTAAGATTAGATTTCTTTCTTTTTTTCTCTTTCTTCCTTTCTTTTTCTTTTTTTCCCTTTTTCTCTTTCTTTCTTTCACTGATAGTTTTAAAATAGTTCAGCTAACTGATTCTGACACTCAGCACCCCCTGAATGCTGCTGCTATCTTGCCTCCCCACTCAATCTGGACCCCACTGGGCAGGGACAGCTCTACACCCCTTATCAATATGAAACAGCTCCAGAAGATGAGACCTCTGTCCCTTTATCCCAAATGAATTTGAGGGGTGACTGAGAGGGGAAAATGATGTAATATGATTGTGGTCCCCTGATTTTAAGGAGGCTTCTGTTCTGACAATAAGTCAGTAGTCCTAGATCTTCTGGCTTTGGAGTCTACCTCAGGGACTTCCCACACTCCCAATCTAAGAACAACAATCTATCTTATTCCAAATAGACCACTCCTCAATTTATTTTTTTAATTTATTAAAATTTTTTATTTGCAAAACATATGTATGGGCAATTCTTTAACATTAACCCTTACAAAGCTTTCTGTTACAAATTTTTCCCCCTACTCCCCACCCCTCCCCTAGATGGCAGGAAATCCACTACATGTTAATTATGTTAAAATACTTGACAAATCGAATATATGTATACATATTTCCACACTTATTGTTGTGCAAGAAAAATCGTATCTACAAGAAAAAAAATCAGAGAAAAGAAACACAATGCAAGCAAACATCAATTGAGAGCATGAAAATGTTACGTTGTGGTCCATATTTCATTTCCCTCTCTCTGGGTGTATATGGTTTTCTTCACTGAACAATTGGAACTGGTTTGAGACAATTCTTTGTTGCAGAGAGCCATGTACATCAGAATTGATCATCATGTAATATTGTTGTTGCTGTGTATTATGATCTCCTGGTTCTGCTCATTTCACTCAGCATCAGTTCATGCAAGTCTCTCCAGTCCTCTCTGAAATCATCTTGTTGGTCATTTTTTTTTTAATTTTTATTTTATTTGCATAACATATGTGTGGGTAATTCTTCAACAATAACCCTTACATAGCTTTCCGTTACAAATTTTTCCCCCAACTCCCCACCCCTCCCCTAGATGGCAGGATATCCACTACATGTTAATTATGTTAAAATATTGGCAAATCGAATATATGTATACATATTTCCAAACTTATCATTGGTGTGCAAGAAAAATCTTATCTACACAAACGATATATCAGGTAAAGGAAACACAATGTAAGCAAACATCAATCAAGGAGTATGAGAATGTTATGTTGTGGTCCACATTTCGCATCCCTCTCTCTGGGTGTATATGGCTTTCTTCAGTGAACAATTGGAGGTGGTTTGAAACATTTCATTGTTGAAGAGAGCCATGTCCATCAGAATTGATCGTCATATAGTACTGTTGTTGCCGTGTATAATGATCTCCTGGTTCTGCTCGTTTCACTCAGCATCAGTTCATGTAAGTCTCTCCAGGCCTCTCTGAAATCATCTTGCTGGTCATTTCTTACAGAACAATAATATTCCATAGTATTCATATACCATAATTTATTCAGCCATTCTCCAATTGAAGGGCATCTATTCAATTTCCAGTTTCTAGCCACTGCAAAAAGGGCTGCCACAAACATTCTTGCACATGTGGGGCCTTTTCCTTCCTTTATGATTTCTTTGGGATATAAGCCCAATAGAAATGCTGCTGGGTCAAAGGGTATGCACAGTTTGATAACTTTTTGAGCATAGCTCCAAATTGTTCTCCAGAATGGCTGTATCCGTTCACAGCTCCATTGTTGGTCATTTTTTATAGAACAATAATATTCCATAACATTCATATACCATAATTTATTCAGCCACTCTCCAATTGATGGGTATCCATTTAGTTTCCAGTTTCTCGCCACTACAAAAAGGGCTGCCACAAACATTCTTGCACATGTGGGGCCCTTTCCTTCCTTTAAGATCTCTTTGGGATATAAGCCCAATAGAAACGCTTCTGGGTCAAAGGGTATGCACAGTTTGATAACTTTTTGAGCATAGTTCCAAATTGCTCTCCAGAATGGCTGGATCCATTCACAGTTCCACCAACAATGCATCAGTGTCCCAGCCTTCCCACATCCCCTCCAACATTCGTCATTATCTTTTCCTGTCATTTTAGCCAATCTGACAGGGGTGTAGTGGTACCTCAGGGTTGTCTTAATTTGTATTTCTCTGATCAATAGTGATTTGGAGCAACTTTTCATATGACTAGAGATGGTTTTAATTTCATCATCTGAAAATTGTCTGTTTGTATCCTTTGACCATTTATCAATTGCACTCCTCAATTTATTGCTGACTGTCAGATAGTTTCTGGCCTCAGGGATAGTCCCACAGGCCAACCTCCTGAGACAATAGTGATAATCTTTTCAGTGATAACCAAATTCTGGAGACCACTTCTGAGCCATAGAATTAGCATGTCAATGATAGAAAGCTAGATAAATGTTTCTCTTTGCTTCTTTTTCTCTGCTGACTTCTCTTAGAATTTAGTCTAAAATTACTATAAACTTTGCCTTTTGGCTAAGGAGGTGGGTTTGAGCCCGCAAATTCTTTTGAGACACCTCGAAACATTGGTCTATGACCCCAAACTTTTGGGATCCTTTTCTCAATCTCAAGAAGACTGAAAAAAGAGGTAAGAAAAGAGAGGTAATGAGGAAAAAGAGAACAGATGAAAGTAGGGAGAAAGGAAAGAAACAGAAAAAAGAAAGAGAAAAAAAGAAATAGGAAGGAGAAAGGAAAAAGAAAGAGAAGAAAGAGAGAGGGTAAGAGGGAGGAAACAGAGACAGCAAGAAATAGAGAGAGAAACAGAAACACAAGTCACAGAGACACAGAGACAGAGACAGAGACAGAGAGTATGAACAATTTGTAATGATCTTTGCAGAAAATAGTGAACATCCCTCCCTTCTTATTTGGATTTCTTATTATGGGTCTCATAATGGGGCAGAAGCTGTGTAATAGGTCAAAGATAGCATATCTCTGCATTATATTATGCTCTTTTTGTTTCTTCCCTTCTTCCTTTGACCTTGTCCTTTGGACCTTTAGCAAGAGAAGGGAGAGAGGTACAACAGTTGTGATTGAAGACCACATGAAAAGGCATAGACAACATCATGATCAATTTCAGGGAGAAGTACCTGAAGTCTAATAGCTTCCATGACTCCTGTACACTGTGAGGAAATCAGAGGACTAGGGCAAAATCTTGGAACACTTCCAAAATAGAGATAGTAACCAGGATTTTTGAAGAGCAGAGATTCCAAAGCTGCCAGCTATTATGAATCATGTTTCCCTGGAGAGCTTAGGGAAGTTCTTGTCTCTTTTTAGTTCATAATCCCGAGTAGGGAGTACATACTCCTCCAATCCATTCCTTTCCAGAGAAAATGGTATGTGTGACTGGGATTTCTCCCAACATCAGGTCCTAATGGAAAACAAGAGAATTAAAAGAGAGAGAGGATTGGGTACAAATGTGTAGGGCAGTGACCTTATCCAAATTAAAATCAGAGACACTCAAGATAAAAAGCAAAAAAGGAGTTGTTACTATCTAGAGAGAGGGCAACTTCAACAGAGAGGAGTTCCAAGCACAAGCTGCAAGCACAAGATAAAATTCACTCTAATGTGGAAGCCCCCACCCCTTCTGACCTTTTATCCCATTGGCTGGAGGAGTCCAGGCTTACATCATAATGCAGAGATCTACTAGAGGACTAGTCAATAACACACTCTTTACTGTCTTAGGTACTTAAATGCTAATGAAAAGATGGGGGAGAAAAAGGGAAACAGGAGGGGAATTATTCAAGATAATTTAATACCTGCAGTTTTTAGCTATGGCTCAACTTGTTATTGCAGTCTCTTACTTAAAAGTATGTTTTATGTGTTTATTTGGGTATATGTGTATGTATACCTATAGGTGTGTGTATGTGTGTGTATATATATATATGTATATATATATATATATATATATATATATATTTGGGGGCAGTTTTTAATATTTATCAGCACAACTATTGTGGGAAGAGATCTTATGTTTTTTCTTTTTTGTAAATAGTAATAACATTTTAAAAAATCATTACTTAAATTAGCTTAGCATGATTTCTTTAAAAATATTTATTTAAGATTGCTTCTTTTGTCCTATGTAAGGAAAGGCAATTAGAATTTATTGTCTATTAACTAAGTTCTGGGGACACAAAGGAAAGATAAAATAGTTGCTGCCCTCAAGAAGCTTAGAATTATCTAGTGATGGGGACAACAAGCAAACAACTATGTGCAAACGTGTGTGGGGGGAGATTAGGGAGAACAAGAAAAGGTTTCTTGCAGAAGGTGGGATTTGAATGAAGCCAGGATGTGAAGGTGAGGAGAGAGAACATTCCAGTCATAGGCAACAGCCAGTGAAAAATGCATGAATTCAGGAGATAGAGTGTCACCTTTGAGGAAAATCAAGAAGACCAGTGCTACTGAATTGAAGAATACATGATAGGGAAATTTAAGAAAAGGAGTCAGGATATGAAGGGCTTTAAAAGCCAAACGGAAAACTTTATATGTGATACTGGAAGTATTAAGGACACTAATGTAGTATTAGTTTAAGTATGCAGAATAATTGCCTTCTGAAGAGATAAAAATACTACTATAAAAACCTGTTTAATTTATTTCACTTTTCCCTGCTTCTATTATCCAAGCCCTGAGACAACTTTGACATAATGTAATATCTTTCTGGGTTTTTTTCCTTTCTTCTAATGTCTACAACACTATGATTCCAAGATCCTCTAGGGGAAAAAATATAACTACAAACAAATCATACCAAACAAAACCTGAGGCAATGTGACCTAAATAAAATACAGCACCAAAGTTAGTATAACAGAATGAAACTAGCTCTTTTCCCTTATCCTTCTTTTCTGGCCTCCTCCAATAAAATTCTGCTTCTCTAAGGACACTCAACTCAGAAATAAAAGAACCTGCTTTCTGATATTGGAGCTATAAAACTGTCTAGATGAAAGCCTATTTTGTGCCTTCATGAAAATATTGTCTTTTTTCCTCATTTGATTTGGATGCCCAAGGTTCTTAGCTTCCCAACTTCCACCCTACTTGGAGCAAAAAATGTTTCTAAATTCCCAGTAAATTGATGCAATGACTGGACCCATCAGTTCTGATCTCCTTAAAGAAAGGAACTGAGAAATCTGAATTCCCTATAAGCAGGTTATGCTGATTTTTTAAAAATTAAAGCTTTTTAATTTCAAAACATATGCATAGATAATTTTCAGAATTCACCTTGCAAAACCTTGTGTTTCAAAATTTTTTCCCTCCTTTCCTCCATTCCTCCCCTGAGACAGCAAGTAATTCAAGATATGTTAAACATGTGCAATTCTTCTATACATACTTCCATAATTATCATGCTGCATAAGAAGAATCAGATCAAAAAGGGAAAAAAATGAGAAAGAAAACAAAATGCAAGCAAATAACAAAAAAAAGTGAAAATACTATGTTGTAATTCATGCTCAGTCCCCACAGACCTCTCTCTGGGTGCAGATGGCTCTCTCTATTGCAAGATCATTGGAACTGATCTTAAGCACCTTTATGCTGATAATTTTGAATGCCTTGGATAGGTTTGCATAGGATTTGGGCTAAAAGATGACTTAAAGATTATTTTGAGTCAATGTCCACAGTTTACAAATGAAGAACCTAAAAACCAAAATTAATTCATATATAAGGTTAACTAGGAATAATGTATCTGAGTTGGGATGGGAATTCAATTTTCCAGAGGACTCATTTTTCAAAACCAATGCAAGTAAGGTATCTCATCTCCTCTCTTTCAATAATTAGAGAAAGCTTATAATTCTTGATTAGAGCAATCAATCAAAGGTAGAATTAGATATGAATAAAGTCTTAAACACAACTTTTGAATCAATCAACTAAAGACTTTATACTAGGTGGGAAAAAATCTTGTTTTAATAGTCCTTAAAATCCATTGGATGAACTGGAATAATATTGGATAGGAGGTACATTTGGATTGTGTGAAAGACTTGGCCATGCCCTGTGAATTAATAAGTAGAAAACTATTTCAGAACAGAGAGATAAGAGCATCTGGCAGGTTAGAATGGAAGTCTTCCAGTCAAGCCCCTTAGAAGAACCAGAGAGGAAAAGAGCCTTTGGCTTTGATCTTGGTCTTATTCTTTCCCCACTGACCCTTACCTAGAGAATTCTGTAAGTTTCAAAGGATTCAGAGGATTTTGGACTGCTCATTGACTTTTTTGAAGTGTCCCCAGACCAGCTGATGGCAGAATCTCTACTGAGAATGGGGACAGAGCAGATGTAATGAGGGAAGGTAGCTTCAAGGCTCTCTAAGGAGCATGGCAGAAAAAGCTACAACATCTCTAAGGGGAACACTTTGAATTTCACCAAAAAGACTTCCAGGAACTGTGAAATTCCTTTTACAATATGGGAGCCAAGCCCTAGCCTCTATATGTATTTATGGGACAGTGTATCACAGACTTTTGGGGGAGTTCTTGTACTAATTAGATCACTGTAGTAAATACTCACCTCTAAAAGCTACAACAATTTATGTAACATTAATATTTTTTAAATGAACAGTTTTTAAAGTGGTAGTGGTTATTGTCTTTTATTCTTTTTTTATTTTTAATTTCAATTTATTTATTTGCTGAGGCAACTGGGGTTAAGTGAGTTGCCCAGGGTCACACAGCTGTTAAGTGTCTGAGGGCAGATTTGAACTCAGGTCCTCCTGACTTCAGGGCTAGTGTGTCATCCTTTATTCTTAAAGAAAACCAAAATGACATCCCTCTGTTAGAGTTAAATTAGTGTGTCTGACTGTGGCTGATCAGACTAATACCAGCTCAGAATGCTCTGCCACAGAGCAGGTACAAATAGTCCCTATAAACATTTGGAGTGGATTCTCTAACTTTGTGCATTTCACATTTCTTCTGAGATAATTCAATTCAGTTTTGCTCACAGAGCACAGCATTTTCTCTGATGAGGGCACGCCATGTTGGGTGGTTCTGTGCCAGTGTCTCCCATGTCATACAATCCATTCTAAAGTTCTTAAGAGAGACTTTGAGAGAGTCCTTGTTGTGCTTTTTCTGACCATCTTGGGAGTGCTTGCCCTCTGCGAGTTCTCCATAAAAGTCTTTTTGATAAACATACATTTGGCATTTAAACGATGTGATCAATGCAACAGAGTTGAAATGCTTGGCAGTTTAGTTCAGAAAAGAATCTCAGTGTCTGGTATCTTATCTTAACACATGATCTTCAGAATCTTCCTAAGACAATTCAAATGGAAGCAATTCATTTTCCTGGTATGGTGCTGATTTTCTGTCCAAGTTTCATAGACATACACAATGGGGAGCACAACAATTCTATAGACTTTCAGTTTGAGAATCAAATACCTCTCTTCTCCCACACTTTTCTTCAGAGCCTCCCAAACACTGAGTTAGCTCTAGCAATGCATGTGTCAGTCTCATTGTCAATGTGTACATCCCTGAAAGTATACTGCTAAAGGAAGTGAACTTATCTAGAGCATTCAAAACTTCTCCATTTGTTGTCACTGATGGTTCCACATACGGATGGTGTGATGCTGACTGATGGAGGACCTGTGTTTTCTTAGTGTTAATTGTTAGACCCAAATGAGCACAAACAGCAGAAAATCAATTCATACTTTATTGGTCTGTGTTCATTTTTTTAAATGAACAATTTTTAAAGATTTGAGAACTGATTTACCAAATAATCAGCTACAATTCCAAAAGACTGCTAAAGAAGAATGCTGCCAAACTCATAGCAGAGAGTCCAATATGCAGAAAAAGACATTCATTTTTGGATGTGACCAATATAAGAATTTATTTTGCTTGACTAAACTTATATAAAACAGGTTTTCTTCCCAGAGGGTGGGGGCATAGGAGGGAGAAAAAGAGAATGTGTGATAACTGGAAAAAATAATAGAAAATTTTAAAACTAATTAAGAACTCCACATGTATAAATGGAATCATGTTACTGACCTCGTCAATAGGTGTGGAGAAACTGGAGGAAGGAGAGAATTTGGAACTTAACGTTTTTAAAAATAAATATTTTTAAAAGCTAATTAAATCTGATTTGTTAATATCAACATGGGAAAGCACAATAGTAGGGGTTTGTGAGCTGTATTACTAGAAAATCATCCCTCAACCCCCAAAAGGCAACTCCTTAGATTCTGGGGAGTCAAAAAGAGGCTAATCTCTGACCTACTATTCCAAATTGGGATTGGGAGAGTAGCTCTGGAGACTGCATTAGGCTGTCTGTCAAATAAAGCAAAAAAGACAATGTCACACTACTCAGAAGATGTCATTTACCAAATCTCAATTATATTCTGGTCCCTTAGTTTTAAATTTTCTTATACTTAATCTGGAGTATGTTCTTTTCCTGAATGGAGACTCTAAAAGGCTCAGAACTATATCATTTTTTGTCCCCCTTTCCTCCTCCCTGCCCCCATTTTGTTTTCAGAGATAGGAGCATTCTGTAGAGATGGTTTTAGGACGTAACATACACCCAGTCTTGCCAGCTAACTACATAGCCTACTTTTGCTCATTTTCCCCATGTTCCTACAAATCAAGGTACATTCTAAGTGAACCAAGACAAGGGAGATGTGTACATGAAGTCACCCATAAAAATTCTGGGGAATCAAACCTGAGGATAACCACAAATACACTGGTTAATCATTTTCAGTTGCATCTGATTTTTTGTGACCCCATTTGGAGTTTTCTTGGTAAAGATCCTGGAGTAGTTTGCCATTTCCTTCCCCAGTTCATTTTATTTTATTTTATTTTTAAAGAAAGTTTTCTTTTATTTTTCTCAATTATATGAAAAACAATTTTTAACATTTGTTTTTTATTATTTTGAATTTCAAATTCCCTCTCTGCTTATTCCTTTCCCCTTCCCCCTTTTCAGAAGCCGAGCACTTTGATGCAGATTATACATACACAGTTATGCAAACTATATTAGGTATGGTATAAAAGAAAACACAGAGCAAAAGAAAAAGAAAAAAAAAAGCTTCAATATGCATTTTCTTCCCAACCTCTTTTTGATCAGGTCCATAGCCATAAGCCTAGGAACTACAGAACCAGTCTTTTTTTCACCTTTTCTTTTCTTTTCTCTTTATCATTAAAACTTTTTCTTTTCTTTTTTTTAAATTTTTAAAGTTTTTTTCTTTTCTTTTTTTTTTTTTGCTGAGGCAATCTGAGGTTAAGTGACTTGCCCAGGGTCACACAGCTAGGCAGTGTTAAGTGTCTGAAACTAGATTTGAACTCAGATCCTCCTGACTTCAGGGCTGGTGCTCTATCCACTGCACCACCTAGCTGCCCCAAGTTTATTTTTTTATTTTTTTATTTTCAAAACACATGCACGGATAATTTTTCAACATTGACCCTTGCATAGCTTTGTGTTTCAGATTTTCCCCTCCTTCCCCCCCAATTCCTCCCCTAGATGGTAAGCAAATATGTTATACATGTTAAAATATATGTTAAATCCATATTTATACAATTCTCTTGCTGCACAAGAAAAATCAGATCAAAAAGGAAAGAAAACAAGTAAGAAAACAAAATAAAAATGAACAACAACAAAAAGAGTGAGAATGTTATGTTGTGATCCACATTCAATTCCCATAGTTCTCTCTCTGGGTGTAAATGGCTCTTTTCATTACAAGATCATTGGAACTGGCATCAATCATCTCATTGTGGGAAAGAATCACATTCATCAGAATTGATTGTCATATATCTTGTTGCCGTGTACAATGATCTCCTGGTCTTGCAAACCAGATCTTCCTGATTGCTTCTTACAGAACAATAATATTCCATGACATTCATATACCATAATTTATTCAGCCATTCTCCAATTGATGGGCATCCATTCAGTTTCCAGTTTCTTGCCATTACGAAAAGGGCTGCCACAAACATTCTTGCACATGTGGGTCCCTTTCCTTCCTTCAAGATCTCTTTGGGATATAGGCCCAACAGAAGCATTGCTGGGTCAAAGGGTATCCACAGTTTGATAACTTTTTAAGCATAGCTCCAAATTACTCTCCAGAATGGTTGGATCCATTCACAGTTCCACCAACAATGTATCAGTGTCCCAGTTTTCCCACACCCCCTCCAACATTTGTCATTATCTTTTCCTGTTATTTTAGCCAATCTGACAGGTGTGTAGTGGTATCTCAGAATTGTCTTAATTTGCATTTCTCTGATCAATAGTGATTTGGAGCATCTTTTCATATGACTAGAAATGGTTTTAATTTCTTCATCTGAACATTGACCTTTTATCCTTTGACCATTTATCAATTGGAGAATGGCTTGAATTCTTATAAATGAGTCAATTCTCTATATATTTCAAAATGAGGCCTTTATCAGAACCCTTAAATGTAAAAATGATTTCCCAATTTATTGTTTCCCTTCTGATATTGTCTGCATTAGTTTTGTTTGTACAAAACCTTTTTAATTTAATATAATCAAAATTATCTATCTGGTGTTCAATTATGAGTTCCAGTTCTTCTTTGGACACAAATTCCTTCCTTCTCCACAGATCTGAGAGGTGAACTATCTTATGTTCGTATAATTTGTCTATGGTATCACTCTTTATGTCTAAATCATGAACCCATTTTGACCTTATCTTGGTATGTGGTGTTAGGTGTAGGTCAATGACTAAAACCTTTTTATTTTCAAAACATATGCATAGGTAATTTTCAACATTCATCTTTGCAAAACCTTGTGTTTCAATTTTTTTCCCTCCCTCCCCCCTCTCCCCTTTCCTAGATGGCAAGTTATCCAATATATGATAAATGTGTGCAATTCTTCCATACATACCTCCACAATTATCATGCCCAGTTCATTTTATAAATGAAGAAACTGAGTCAAAGAGGATTAAGTTACTTGTCCAGGGTCACACAGCTAGTAAATCAGTAAGAAGAGTCTTCCTAACTCTGGGCCAGGCACTCTTTCCACTTCAACACCCAGCTGCCCACATTGACTTAAGTGGTCTAATAGATAGATAGATAGATAGATAGATAGATAGATAGATAGATAGATA